>MU228002.1:42013-53048 GCA_018584345.1 Thuja plicata | reverse complement strand
GGACACCTTTTACAAAAAGGTGGAAGCAATTGTTCATCATCGTTGGAACAAGATGACCACACCTTTGCACCTCCTAGCATATGCTCTATCCCCCAGGTACTATAGTGCACCCATACTTGGCATTCCACGTAGAGTGCCACCATCTAGAGATGTCGACGTTGCAAATGGGTATAGGAGGGCATTAAGTAAAATCTTCCGCGATCCAGAAGTTGGGGTAATTGTTAGGAATGAATTTGGATTGTTTATCTCAGGAAGTGATCTCAACCCTACTGTTGTCAATGACCAAAGCCAAATGAATGCTATTAAATGGTGGTACCTGTGCGTGCTAAAAGTGGCCTTCTTAATTAGCAGTACACTTCAACATGGTCATTATACTTCAATTGCATACAGGAATGAATATGGATTCATTCATCCTGCACGTCTAAAGAGTCAACCTGTTGCCTTCTAGAAGGCAGGAGTATGAGCTTGCTCTCAGATCATTGCAAGCTCAGTGACTACACACTAACTTAAATGAAGGATTTAGAGCTAAATTCTAAAAGTAAAATGTTGATTAATCTAAATGATTATGCAATTTTGTTGTTCATCCAAGCTACTTAAGGTTCAGTTTTAGGAGCACTAAATGAAATGTGAGATTCATTTTAAAAACACCAAATCCAAAGTGTGCTCTAAGATTAGATTTGCATGATTGCATAAAAGTAAACAACAAATGCTAGATAAATGAAAGCTAAAACATGCAAGAAAGCTAAGATGAAAATGCGGTATAATAACTTTAATCAAAAATTAGGATCCTTTGTGAAGGAAAAGAGTTTCTCTTTTATAGAAATCTCTTTCGAATCGACGGTCGAGATCAAACAAAAAGAGTGGCTCAGATTCGATTGAAAAAGCACAATCCATGTGCAAGTGATTTGATTGGTCGAGAGAGTCAGTTGACTAAACTGACTGATCAGTTATTTTGGAAACTTCCAAAATCAGTTCACAGTTAACTGAAATGTTTCCAAAATGATAGATAGATGAGAATCAGTTAACTGAGTGGAACTGGATTGTTTCCATTTTGATAGTCAGTCAACTGAATTTGATGATGTCATATGCATTTTTAATAAATTAATTGATTTTGAATGCACATTTATATTTTTATAATTAATTTAATTCATTTTTTATTTAATTGACAATTTTGTAATTTTTATTTAATTAATACGTCATAATATCAATTAAATAATTAACATAAGGTTTATTTGCCAATGTATTATGATTTCAGGAATTAATTAATTAATCAAGTAAGATGATCGATTAGGACCTAGGGTTTAGGTCAGATCAGTTCGAATGTGATGAATTGCCTGTTTCATTTAGGACTTAGAATAATCAAGATTAGGGTTTCTTGATTAATAGTTGAGATTGGGGGTCTAGGGTTTAGGTGACCATTTTTAGGTGATTACAGTACCTTAATGGGCAAGATTATATGTACCTCCAAGCTCTTGCAATAAAGATTCTATCATAAGTAAGTCTTTTTTCACCACTTGCATTGTAGAATCTAACACTTTTGAATTTAACACTTTAACACTTTAACCCTAGATTGGGGGTCTAGGGTTTAGGTGACCATTTTTAGGTGATTACAGTACCTTCATGGGCAAGATTATATGTACCTCCAAGCTCTTGCAATAAAGATTCTATCATAAGTAAGTTTTTTTTCTTTTTTTTCGCCACTTGCATTTTAGAATTTAACACTTTAACACTTTTGAATTTATCTTATATTTATTAACTTTGTTGGTTTTCTCTCTAGGTTGCGAGCTCTTTTGCCGCTGAGCGGAATTGGAGTACTTACTCCTTTATCCACTCAGTCAAGCGTAACCGGTTGGCTGCAAAAAAAGTAGAAGACTTGGTGTATATTCACAACAATTTGCGCCTCCTAGCACAGAAGGATCCAAAATACAAGGGGCTAGAAAAGCTTTGGGATGTAGCACCTACGACTGCACACTTGGATATCACCATTCGGGATCTTGCTAGAGCCAATATGGCTAATGTGGATGATGATGATGATGATGAGACAATACCCTCTAGTGCTAGTGTAACCGCTTTGGGTTCCAATGATGATGTTGATCAGCCACTTGCAGCAACTGAAGACCCCATTGATACAGATTTTTTTGATAATCCATTTGATGATTTGTGAAATGAAAACTTTAGTCTTTCATGATTGATGAACATTGAATCATGTTTCAAACTTTAATGAACTATATTTTGAATTTTCATTTTGTAATTCAGTAATTCAAAGTGCTGATTTTCTTTAGAATTGTGAACATAGATTAATGATCAAGTATACTACACAATTTTTTTATGTTTATCTTTGAGATTTGGCATTGATCAATGATCAAGCATCGTAGATTCATTATTCATACTATGATATGATTTAGGTTTAGAATTATGTATATTTCTCTTATTTTTTTGTATATATAATGCATATATATATACACACACACGAATCCATACAAATCGTAATGGGAAATTTTTTTTTTCACAAATCCACGAACCGGATTCTCGAACCCGAATTCGTCCCCAAACCCGAACCGGCAACTTAGATTCCACGTTGTATATTTTTTGTTGGGAGGGTGGCAAAAGCAAGAGAGTAATAAAAGGCAAAGTTTGATACCCTAAGTTTGCATAAAATAATCAACCCTCTGGTCATTGAATAATGTCCTCCCAGCTTTGGTGAATTACATGGAAATATTTAGTTTTATTTTCTTCATCCCTGCTCTGCTATCACTATTGTAATACAAATAAACAAGTGGATGTGGTGCTACCATTATTCCCCAAACAACTCAAAGCTCATTTAACAGATTTATGTATTGTGCATTAGCTCTGTTAAAAAAAATAAGCTTGAGATTTAGAACTATTAATTCATAATATTGGACTAATCGATGCTTAAGAGCCTCCCTACTTGAAATGACTTTGCATAGCCTAAACAAACCACAAGTTGGATACATTTAAGAAATGAACATTGTAAACACAGTTTTAAATGTTCTAGCAAAGTGGAAGCTTTATTTAATGGTTCTTCTAAGGTCTTATTGTGATCAGAAACATTGATTCAAAAACATTCTTACATGGCTATTTCTAGAAGCACTTACTCATCTCTGTGGACTCTAGGAAAAGCATGTCTAATATAGATCTTCTGATTGTTCGGAATAATAGTTTTGTTACTTGTATTAGTCTTGTAGTCCCGATCAGCAAGAACTCGTTAGACTAATTGCCTAGTTTTAAACATTTTGTGGAGGTACAACTTGCCTTTTACTCTTCTTTCTCTTCTTTTGAATCGAAATCAATGCACATGAATCTAATCATATTTGGACCTTATCATATTCAGAATACATTTCAGCTTGATATAAATTCACACTCCTCTCAAGTACTACTCCCTCTCAAATACTTGTCCCATTTCAGATTGAAACAAGGTAATCATAAGGGGAATGTTAAAGGCTTCAAAATCCTCTCAAATACTACTCCCATTTTAGAAATTGAGCTTCTGTTGCATTATGTTAATTTTCTTTGCTCAGTATGTATCCTCTTTATTTTGGAAGCATATTATTAGAAATTGAGCTTCTGTTGAAATATGTTAACTTTCTTTCCTCAGTATGTATCCTCTTTATTTTGGAAGCATATTAACTGCTTATTCCTTAACATGGTAACTATCCCTGCCAGATTTCTCCAATTAGACCCTCACAATTGTCATATATTGATAGCCATCACGCAGGTTTCAAAATCAATGGTCACACCTGGCACCAAGCTTTGCAATTCATATCCTTCCCTAAATTACTTGATATTTGCACCCATTAAAAATTTGGTTACAGTACAACAGAGGCATAGGGTGGATACGGTAGAAAGCCCTATTCAGAAATGGCTATAGCTGGGAATCAGGATGATGTAGGCAGACTAATCTGGTGTGTTTGTAATATTTCTTCCTTTTCATAAAGGCAACCCCTTAAGATAAAAATCTAAGAAAGAAAAACAACAAGAGCATGTCAAACCTAACTGAAGAAAGCACCTACCTCTTATAAAAAATCCTCATTGGCCTTATTCTTCATTCCTTCAAATTTCATTTATACATACATACCTCTTATAGAAATTCTTAATGGCCTTATTCTTTACTCCAGCTTCAAATTTAAGTTATGCTTGCATACCTCCTATAAAAAGTTCTTTTGGGCATTATTCTTCACTTCTGCCTCAAATTTCAGTTATATTCACAATATGAGATGTACAACAATGTGTATTTTTTATATTTGATGACTTTTACCTCTGTGAACAAATACACGTTCCTCTGCCAACAGTACCATATGTAAGATTTTCCAAATACTTCTTGTATCCATACTGGATACCATATCTTTGATCATCCAATTAAGTTCTAGATGTTTCCATTAAACAAAAGTTTATAGCAAATTATTGGTCATAATTTGTCATGGGAAACAAAATAAAAGTTAAGCTCGATCTTAATGAAAATAAATAAAAATTATAGATTATGCATAGCCATACAACATCGATCGACTTTAAATGTGTCCTGTATATATGGAAATCAGTACTACTTTAACAATTGTATTATGCGCCTAGATTTGTGTATGTCATGTGCCTCTGTTCAATTCTCGAGGAACACATTTTTATGATTTTTAATAACATTTTTTATATTCATCTTAAGATACAACCCCAAAGAATATATGCATCTCTTACATTGAACGGTTGTGACACCTTAATAACTATCTACCTTTGAGCCAGCTCACAGAAGCCATTAATTCTTATCAGACAGGCCACTAATTCTGAAGTACCTGAACAAGCTGACCAAAGTGAGGCCCAAAATCAACTGTGATTTTTGTTTCAATCAAATATTTTAGTCTTTCAATTATTTCAATTATGTTCCCTATTTAGGATAATCCAAATTTAGTGAAACCTACAAAAATAAAATAACCTTTTTGAACCGTGGGAAACCTCATTTGATAACTAGAGGATACTTAGTTAGCAGTTACATATGCACATCCAATGACTATCTCTACTAACAAATTTGAGACATTGCTGTAAGCACCACAGGTTACAAAACAACCTCTGTGCTTGTCAATTTTGTTGTACCTTATAACATTCGATGAATTGCATAAATGACTAGGAAAATATATAACAAAAACAACTTTTAGAACATGTGAGAAACTCATAACAGCTGGTTTCGTTAGTGTTGTGCAAGATGCAAAACGAATGAAAACTAGTTTAAAATTGAAACTAGTGTTTCCACGGAGAAATACAACCATTTTAACTAACCATATTTTTGGAAAAATCAGACAACGCCTTATCTCGGAAGGGAACAATTTGTCCTGATTTTCATGTGATTGTTCTCACATATAAGAGGAAGAGTAGTCAGTAAACAATGAATAACAATAAAGCCGAATCAAAACCTTAATTACAAATAAAATCTTAAAAACGAACAAAATACTAGAAACTACACTTTTGTGAAAACTCAAGAAATTGCCAACGATTGAAGAAAGAATATACAAATCAAAACACAAACACCTAATGGGGGAAATAATCATAAATTCCTGCAAGAATGTTGTTTGAAACAAGCTAAACAGGTCTAGTGGGCCATGGTGTAGCAGCAAAGTAGACAGCCGGCCCTTATGATGACCTAGCTTCAATCCCGGCCAGACAAGCTCCCTGTGCTAAATAGCTATAGTAATGTAGGCTACAGCCGGACAAAGCTGCGGACAAATCCCAGACAAATTCGGAAGACTAGCAACCCTTCGGGTGTGGCCCGTAAGCTTAACAGGGACCTAAGCTTGATACTGCATTCCCTCCTTACAGAAGCTCAACATTTAGCTTATCCCCAATATATGCCAAATAGAACAGAATTGATTAAACCCCCACACGAAACCACAAATAAATCCACTGCATCTTAAGGAAACTATAGTTTTCTATGATCTTAATAAGGACACCCGTCATCCAGTGGGGATAAACTCAGAAGAAAATTTCCTACTCCAGCACTCAGTGATTCAAATTTCTATATATTAGTTTGTGTTTGTCCGTGATCCGAATCCCACTTCCACGGTGCAGAGTCCAGACTCTAGAAATTGGGCATAAGCATATAAACATCTTAATCACTTAATTCTTTTGATTGCAGAGACGAAAAGACGCTTTAGGACACAAGAAAAAATTACCCACATAAAAGAACTTTGATCTAAGCCTATTATTTTCTTCTAAACCATACAAATCAATCAAAAACCTTCTGTAAATATTCTTCTACGAATAGGAGAGAAAAAAAGCTCTGTGGATGTCCTAGCAAGGCAGAACATCAATTAAAAACCAGCAAAATCTTCCTATGGGTATTCTTCAAGACAATTAAAATAACCAAAATACTTCCTTGGGTGATCTTTTAAACAATAAAACAATAAAAATGAATATTTTTTTTTCGTATATGCATCTACTAAGAGACAAATCAACTTTTTCTTCTTGCACCTGAAAGGCTTTGGAGATAATGTCATCATGCTCAGCAATATGGCACCTGCAATTGCAGCAACTGTAAATACGTGGACCCAATATCACCTCTCCCATTCCCTTTCCAACATCAACTTACAAGGCTTCTGCTACTCTTTTTATAAGTCCCTACCTCGAATAACAGCAATAATGATCATAAAACAAGCCCGAATTTCTTCAAGTTGCAGAGATACTCGAAGACGGCAAAGCATCTCGCTTGTGGTCTCATTCAAGAAATTAAATAATAGAGTGTCTCACTGGATTTGTCAACATGGAGTACGATCCAAATTATTGTTTATGAAAAGGTATTGTGGAGGATTGTGTATATTATGACATGTCGTGTTCGAGGTATACTCTAGAATTTAACTCTTCCAGGGTCAACTAAGCCCTAGTCAGCCTGGTTTGTAGACCATTTTCAGGTTTGGTTTATGTGTTTGGTTTTGGGTTTGTGTTTTTCTTAAGTTTGTTTTGTTTTTTCCACTTTAGTTAGGTATTTTTTTATTTTTTTTGGGGGGTAAGGGTTGGTATATATTATATCATTTGTGTTTCTTCAATGTTCTTGTTGTAGTTTGTTGAAGGAAGGGAAGTTTATATTTACTAGGGATATAATATGTTAAAAAGATGTGACAAATATGAGTTTAATAGGTGTTTTAATATCTTAATGCATGTATTTAAAAGATGTGAGAGATATGAGTCTTTCTTAATAGGATCTTAAAATTGATATCTCTTGGTATCTTTTAGATAGATGTATTAAGATATCTATACTAGTAGCATCCACATGTGCGTGCACACACACACGCATATAGAGAGAGAAAGAGAGAGTTCATTTCAAATAAAAAATATTAATAGAAGAATTATCTCCAATAATGCATACATTATGTAAAATTATTTTGTATTGAAATATTTGAGTGTTTGTTCCTCAACTTTCGTTTTGGTGAGTTGTTGCCTCCTTTTCACCTTTTCAAAATAACCGTATGAAAATGGTGGTGAGATTTTGAGTCCATCCAAGGACTTAACATGTGATATAGCAACAAATATCAAGTTCACTCTTTTTCATGATCCTATATCAATTGTTGCCTTGGAAGGAGTTAATCCTTGTCATTTGTGGATAGTTAGTGTCCAAGCTAATTGTAAGGGCAAGTGACATTTACATCCTCTTTGTATTGGTGGAATTAGATATTTGGAGATACATCTTCAAATGAAATTCTAGAAAAATTATCAAATTCAACAATTACATATGTTGTTGGATCTGATGGAACACTTCTAGGTTTGTATATGATATTCTGAATATATCCTAATGTTTCATTCACAAGACTTGCTTCTATCCATAGATTATAAGTCAACATGACCCTTGCATCCTTAGCAAATAATAATGCAACATCCAATTCATCATTTTGACCTCCTAGTGGATTAGTACTACCTTCTTTAGTTGCAATGCTACGGACTATTGGTCTTCATAATGAATATATTTTTTCTTGTTATGGTTATGTAAATTATCATTTGTTGTGAATAGATGGATATTATTATCAAACTCTTCTTTAATTGTTGGATGCAATGAAACATGTGTTCTTGTCATTGATTGTTGGATGTGCATCTCTCATATTTGTGAGTAGTTGGTGAAACTTTTGTTGGTCCTCGCTTTTAGCTTATCCAAAATAACAACTATCTTAAATTCTTCCTACGGTAATTTTATACATGCGTTACTATCATAAGGTGGTTTGCAACTAATATGAGGTAGTTGTCACATATATCCTACCAAAATGATTGATCTTCCTCCAAAATTGAAGTTTATTGTTTGTAAAGCGTGGCATAGTCTTGAGTCAATATTTTGTAATAAATTATGTCCAATAAAACTCATTTCATCAATCAAATGCATTTTATATGTTGAATTTCCTCTTGGAAACTTATGAGCCTTGTGGTTTCTAATTCAATAAAATTTATAGGTGGAATTCTTAAAGTTGAATGAATTGTTGATCTACATAAATGTTAAAAGTTGCAACTCTAATTGGTGCTAGTAATAATAGGGGATTACATGAATTAAATATGATTAACTTATTCTAGTTTTTCCTTTTATTATCATGAATAGTGGCATGGTATTTTCAACTTGATAATAATGTGACATGATAATCTCAAGATCTTTTTTTCTACTTAACACGTAACGTTTCATATGGTATACTTGTCACTATATCATATGTTATTAATAAGTCATTCTCTTGAACATGGTATTGATATAATTTATTATTTAATTTGTGTAATCTTCTCCTCGATATTCAGTGCTCTATAGATTTTATCTATCAAAATCTCTTCTACCCAACATATCTATTTATGTTACACCTATAATTTTCCCATGTTCAATTGTATTATGGTCATTAGGTAAACAATTCTCATCCTCGGAATCATTATGATTTTTAGTTTTATTCAAAATAGTCCTCCATTCCAAATGTCATGGATTATAATTAAGTAACTCTCAATTTGATATAATTGTATCATCACCATGCCCAATAACTCTTTGTATATTACAAAATGGTGTGTAAAACAATAACTCTAACCAACAAAATTCAACCTATTTTTCTAATTGTCATATAAGTATGGTGGTAAATTTTTAAATAATCTCACAATAGTTGTCATAAGCCTTGCTTCCCATTTGTTACCTCTTATTCGCTTAGAATCGTAAGCCCAAGATCTACTTGCATCTATTAGTGCAACACTTATGGTCTCTCCAAATATCCATTAATGAAAAATTTTAGATGACCTTCATCATCATTTTATTCATTTTTTCCACTAGCTTAAACGCCTCTCTTGAAACATTTAATGTGACAAATACTCTACTACATTATACAATTGACAACTCCAATAACATATGATATGTTTCATGTGCTCCAAAAGTCTCTTTCAATAAGGGTTTATGTTACAAGTCTCCTGTATGTTCTTGATGTTGCTTCATATATGTTTTCAATATTTGCAAGTTACATTAACGTTTGATGATACATTTCAGAACTCTTTTCAAGTAAGTGCACAAAGATGGGGGACCAAAAAGGGGTTATAAGTTGCCACTTTTTTTATGAAATCAATACACTTTGAACTTCGGCAAGAAAATGAAGATAGTTACACTCAAAATTTGAAGATGTAAAAAGAACAAGAGTTTTAGTACTCCGAATCTAATTTCTAAACTACTAGTTTTTAAAAAAATTGGTTGAGACTAAGGGCCTCAAAAAGGGGGAGCACACAAAGTGGTCCTATTTTTTGTGAAAAAACATAACATAGCGTCTAGTGTACTCTCCCTAAAATGTCTACTTTTTTATTGAATTTTTTTAATCACTCTAGTGATAAGTTAGCTAACACTAGGTAGTTTTTCCCAGACTTTTTGGCTAATTTTTTTATGAACAAATGATTTTTTACAAATTTTTGAAGTGGAAACATCCTTAAAACATGGAATTTGAGTGTGCTTCTCCTAGGAATTGATGAAAACTAATAAAAATGAAAAATTATTTTCTTAAAGTGTGTAGAATGGAGTTTAGTTTCTAAAAATGTAATTTTTTTCAAAATTTGATGAACGAGCTAAAATCTATGCCCAAAATACTACATGTTGGTTTTTGACAAAAATCGAACCTACTCACAAAAGGAATTAGAGATGGAAAGCTTAACATAATCAAAATTAAAAATAAATTATATGGATAGATAGCCAATAGAGAGCTTAATAGCATTGTGGTGTATGATTTTATCTACCTTGAACCACATGCAAACATGACGAGGAGCATGGAAGAAAAATTGAGATTTTTTTTTAATATTTTCTAGAAAACACGTCTCAGGCCTATTATAGTCATCCAAGCCTTTGGGTTGGATGCCCAAGGAAAATCCAAGCCAAAGGCTTGGTTTTTCCCAAGGTAGTTAATATGGCATTCAAAATATTTGGTGTGTGCCTTATATGGCATGCCTCAAATGCAAAAAGTATATTTTTCACCATCAAGTCACAATTAATCCCTTAATATAAATATATACATGAAATATAACATTTAAGTATAAGCCACATTTTAATATGTGTTTTTCCTTTCTTATAATTTATGTTATATTACATGTATATATTTTCAGGATGTTTGAGAGTGATTTTAGATTTGTAGGAGTTATAATGTAGATTCTAGGTTTTTGACAATCATATAAATTTTCAGACTTAGTCAAATTTCAATAATCAACATGCTTCTATCAATATTATCTTATTCTTGGTATCTCACTTCCTTTTATCTCCCCCAAACTCTAGACCTATCTCCCTCCCTCTCTTTTCTCTCACTCTCTCCTCTCTCTAATCTTTAGGTCTCTACCACCCTCTCACCCTTTCTACCTCACCTTCCCTTTTGAGGGTGCATTTCCTATATGGATACGTCCTCTATCTCCCTCTCCATCTCCCTCTCTTATCTCTCTCAAAAATATCCCACTCCCTATGTCCCTCCCTCTTTACCTTCATATCTCTCTCCTTCTCCCACTCTCTCTTATATTCTTTTTTTTTCTCTAGGTTTTCACCTCTCTCTCTCTCTCTCTCTCTCTCTCTCTCTCT
>MU228002.1:25814-41963 GCA_018584345.1 Thuja plicata | reverse complement strand
CTCTCCCCATATAGGCTTCTTTCCTCTTAGTTTGAACCCTCTCTAGTTCTCCCCCTCCCTCTAGACCTCCCTCTCCCATCTCCTTACTCATCTCACCTCCTTATCTCTCAAATCACCTCTCTATCTCTCTCTCTCCCTTTCCCTCTTTGTATATGGTATAGGGTGAAATATTGATAATACAAGGTTGAGGGTACTTCCTATGTCAACACTTCTCTCTCTCCCTCTCCCTCTCCCTCTCTCGCTTCTATACAGTATTTCTAGACCTATCCTTATTTTTCTCCCTGTCTCCCTTTATGTATCATCCTTCCTCCTTGAACACTCATCACACCTCTCTTCCCATCTATTTCATCTCTTTCCAAGTCTCTCACTCCTCCATCTCTTCTTACTCATCTATATCTCCGTATCCTCCTCCATACCCCCATCTATCTCTCCCTACTCTCTCTTATTCTCTCTCTCTCTCTCTCCATTTACTATACCAATATCAAGGGTACAATTGGTAGAGAGAGAGAGAGAGAGAGTTAATGTGATAGGGAGGGATGGATAGAGAGGTAGAGATAGAGGGAGGGAGAGGCCTAGGGATAAAGAGATAGAAGCTGGGAGTGAGACATAGTAATTAAGAGAAGGGATAGAGAGTGGAGAGAAATAATAATAGAGGAAAGGGAGGAAAAGATATGGAGAGACAAAAGTATAGAGATGGGGCTAAGGAGGGAAGAAAGGGGAGTGAGTGAGAGAGGGTGGGAGAGACCTAGTATGGGGAGAGAAATGTTAGAGAGAGGAGAGAGTGAGATCGATAACTCTAGAGTTTGGGGGAGATAAAGAGAACGAGATAGAGAGAACAATAGAATTATGATACAAATATGTTGATTACTGAAATTTGACTAAGTCTAAAATTTTATATGATCTTCAAAAATATAGTATCTAAATTGTAACTCCTAGAGATATGAAACCACTCTCAAACATCTTGAAAATATATACCTAAAATATAACTTAAAGTAAAAGAAAATAAAAACACATATTAAAATGTGACTTATACTTAAATGTTATATTTTATGTACATATTCTTGCTCCGAGATTGCATTTGACTTGACTTTGAAGAACTTGATCAAAGTGGGCAAGAGAGAGAGAGACAAAGGTAAAGACATGTTCTCATTGTAACATTTGGTGCATGCCAAATATGGTGCACGCCATATAGGCTTGGTGTGCCCAAGCCTTAGGCTCGAGGCACCAAACCATAAGGTGTGTGCCATATATGATATGGTGCATACCATACCTTTTTGGGGGGACCAAAAAATTTATTTGTGACTTTTTGGTCCCCCATATTTATGCACTTACCCTTTCATTTTTTTGTCGCATACTTTGCAATATAATTTATTAGAGCATGTATTGAAAGTGCCATTTTCCATCTACATTTGTTCTCCATAATGGAATATACTACGATTATGTTTATTTACTCATTCATCATTTCTTGTAGGTCCATCTAGATGCAATACCCTTCGTGCATTATACCTACAAAGAAAAGGTAACTTGATTGATTAAAAATATATAATTATTTGTATACAAAACATTTGAAGCTACTGGAAACCATTCTTCCTCTTTTTATACGAAGACAAGCACTCTCTTTGTATGTTGTATGATGTTCAAAACAATTGAGTAACTCTTCATAGTGTAGTATGTAAACTACCATCATAAGACCTTAATTCAATTATTTTAACTCAAATTGACTAATTAAGCTATTTGAAACCAAATACTCAAGAACGTATCATGTTTGCCTACCTAAAAGGACCATAAGAGTGCTCTTAGCTGCAAATGAGAATTCCTAAAGTGAAAATCCTTAAAATGAGAGTGAAAATGATGCGCAATTATGCTAGATGATGAATTGAAAACTATTATGCTATTGCAATGCTAAATCGAATTCAAATTACTCTAAACATGGATGCGTATTTGACTATAATGATGATGCAAATGATAGTGGATGTAAAGTGGTAGTTTGCATTGAGAAATGCTTTCTATTTATTGGATTTCCCCAAGGGTAGGGGGTAGAGTGAGCTAACCATGATTAGATGAGAGAGGTTGAGTTGTGTTTGAAATAGGGGGACAAGATGACAAAAGGGGTGGTGAGGATAGAAAAGGCTAAATGAGTGGCTAAGATATCAAAACTTGGACTGATCCATGCACTTTCAATCCTCTCTTCTTATTAGATAATTTATTTTTGTCCCCTTTGTTGAAATTAGGAATTAATTAATTCACATAATTAATTAAATTAGTCGTGTAATTCGATGGGTTGGATTTGATTTATTTAATTGAACTATATAACTAATTGATTAAATCAATTACATAGTTTATTTGATTTATCTTTTGGCTTGTATTTAATTAATTAATGTCTTTGTTAATTAATCCATGATGTTGGTGTGATTAGTCCACTTTGACTCTGGTTGACCCATTTAGGGTGTATACAAATGCCTCTCTTTGAAGCAATGTGTGCAACACATTGTTTCAAAGAATACTCGATGTTTGATGTCCTGATGTTTGATCTGATATCCAATTTTTATGTAGATACCAATGCTTGATACTGATTTAGTGCTTGATGTAGAAATTTGATGTCTGATACTAATTAGATTGATGTTGATGTTTGGTGCAGATTTGATTGATGCTAATGTTACCTTGACATGAATCCCTGATGAAAAATTTAGCTTGATAAGTAGGAGGTATTTTCCAAAGCAAGTCAAATTGTGATATTTCTATCAAGATTCGACTGCATGTAGTTTAACCATGGAGGAAACTCCATATTTAAGCTCACTCGAGATGGAGTAGTACTAGGATGGGTGAGCTCCTGGGAAGTCCTGGTGCTTCACCTCTATGAGCATCACCTAGATCTAATGAGTGCTAAGTTTTCACTACTCATGAAACACGAGTCAATGAGTTAAACTACACAGTTGAATCTTGATATAAATATCACAAATTTAGCTTGGTTTCGATGCCCCACTGATGATTTTGAAAATTTATCGTTCAATGCTCCTGATTGCAAAAAATGATCTGCTTAAGATTATTTTGTATTCTGATGATGGATGCCCCCTCGGGTTATGAATCAAAATTGATGTTTGAGAAAGTTGGTTGAATTTTGTGATTCATTTTTTTTTTAAAGTTTGGGTGAAGTTGCAATTTTGATGTATTTCCCGATAATAAATAAATTGGAAAAATGCCCCAGTGAAAAAAAAACTTTGATTAGAAAGGATGATTAGGTAAAACCATGGAAAAAATACTCCTTAAAATGCACTTTGGTGGGTATATAAGGGTGAAAATTGGTTTTTACCCCTACCATTTGCTCATTTACTCTTGTCCTTTTACCCTTTTAGAGAATTTTTTACCCCTCCGTTGCAATGATGGTTGTGTCGATTCGGGAGCATAGATTCAAGCGAGGCCACTTTTTCCAGCGCCCAGCCGACTATGGACCTCTGGTATGTCTTGATATCTTCTCTTCCTTGTCAAATTTTAAATTTATTTGCTTGTTTTTATATTTTAGGCGCAGATTCAGGTAGGTTTTTTATTTTTTCCTTAGTTTCAGCACGCACCATGTTAGTTTTAGCACATCCGTAGTGTCTTATAGTGTATCACCAAGTACAAATTAGAATGCAATAATGAATTCCCTAGTTGTAAAGTAGCACGCAGGATAGGATAAAAGAGTCATACCATATTGAAATGCAAAAGTAGCATTTTAACATGTCTGTAAATAGTTTCATCACATACAATAATCTTGTAGCGCGTACCATTCTTATAGCGTGTAAGCCTAAATATAACAATGTGTACAATATAAAATTGTAGCGCGTAAGATGTTGTAGTGCGTACACCTTGATAAAGTAGCGCGTAGGCTTGATTTTGCATTTTTGCAGTTTTTTCAACCTAATTGATGTAATGATGAACTCGTCATCTGTTTGCAAAGATATATGTATGATTCAACTTGACGATGTTATGAAAATTTTGTGTTTTTTATTTCATTTAGATCATGTAGTTGATTTCATGTAAATGTCAATCTCGATAGGGCATAGATTGAGTTTCCATTCAAGATCTAGAGTTAGGAAAGTTGATGCGCTCATAATGAGCAAGTAGGTGATATGATTACTTGATTTGATTGACTTTAGATGATTAGATTAATGATGATTATTGATTGATGTACATTTTAATTTCCAAAATAGGTTTCCTTTTGGAAAATACAGGTTAGAGGCCCATATTCTTGGTCGTTTGATTTGATTCTAGATTTATCGGGTCATGACTGACGAGTGATAGGTCAGTGTGGATTATGGTTTCTTCTTGAGATGCCCCAATTTCGTGTGAATAGGGGATTACTAACTGTTGTGGTTGAGTGTTGGCACATGGACCACAATACCTTTTATTTACCTATGGGTGAGATGATGATCACCCCTGAGGATGTCTATAGGATTTTACACATCTCGGTGATGGGTGAACTAGCTCCTTATGATCAGGTATATGATGGAGAGTCTTGTCATTGGTTCTTTATAGATCTTACCATTGGTGATGATAGCATTTCATGGGTATAATTATTGGCATACGATCCCTTTCCTATAGTACTTGTTGGATTGATTGGAGGATTTCTACTTTCGAACAGACATGGTCATGGTTTTGCAATAGGCTGGGGTCATATTATAGAGGATGTGATTGTAAAAACTCAGATTTTCTTGGGGTTCCTATTTATTAGCGCATTTATATCATGATCTGCATCATGTGGTATACAGACATAGTGCTCCTCTTTATGTTGGCTTTGTTTTACTGCAGATTTGTACTTGGGAGCACCTCCTGATTACTAGACCCATTGTTGCGAGGGCTCAAACTCCTGATTGGCCATTCATTTTTATACATATTAGAGTGATTGTCCAGCCCCATCTGGGAAATATGGACTATTGGCGTAGGATTTTAGATGATATGGACTAGGTATGTTAGCATCCTTATTTAGGTTGTTAGGTCTAGGTGGGGGATGATCGAGAGATTCCATATATGTTTATGCCTCATTGGTTGACTGGTGGTACACCTATGGTATTAGAGATATTTTTCTCTATGAGGGCGATGAGACAGTTTGGGCATACATAGGGTATGCCACCGAGGTTAGCACTCTATGCTTGTGTTCAGTTAGAGAGATCACTATGGGGTCCCCATGTGGAGTTCAGAGTTGCTTAGGATGAGGTTTTGGGTCTGCATCCTTTACCATGGGACTACAGATAGGATGTTGTTGATGCAAGTGTGACACCTGAGTATGGACAATGGTTACTCTAGTACCCATTTCCTAGTATCACTAATCTAACAAAGCCAATTCCAGATATTGTAGAGAGAGATCCTTATGATGTAGATGATGTCGGTGATGGTAATGGTGATGGTGATGGTAGAGGACGATGCTTGAGGAGGAGAGGTTTTTTCAGAGGATGGAGAGTTGGAGGGAGGATTGTCTGAGGGAGAGGGGGAGTTGTTATCCATCCTCTTGGAGGTAGAGGTAGAGGTGGAGGACAAGTCGGTGGAGGATGAGGTGGATGTAGGGATGGTAGGAGAGATGGTGAAAGGTATGTAGGTTAGAATGGAGGTAGGAATGGTGGTAGAGATGGAAGATGAAGTGGTGGAGATGATGGACAGGGTACAGGGAGAGGTAGGATGAGAGGAGGAGGTGTAGTGGTTCCATCGAGACTAGTTCCTATAGTAGTTTGGGGTTGACATGATCCTTTAGTGGGTAGACAAGTAGTTCATCTTGGTGCCCCTATTTCCCTAGCAACTCTAGCAGCTCTAGTAGCTCCAACAGTACCTAGCCAGGACATATAGGTTTTACAGGCTAGCGTATCTACTATGCAAAGTCATTTGGCACATGTTTCCAATGTGATGCATAGTTTGGTATTTGTAATATATCACATATTAAGAAGGGATATAATTCTCAGACACATTAAGTTCAGAGCTCAAATACTGCTACACAAATGGCCCCTCCTTCTAGCTCTCAGATTCCTACACAGATAGTGCCTCCTCTCATTCAGACAAATATAGCTGGGACTAGTCAGACAAATGCTACTTAGATGGAGGATACTAGGCAGGATCCGCCTACAAATACTGGTGGGGATACATGGTAAGTTGATGCCCCAAGTTGATGTATATAATTATTGATTCCACTTTTGATATATCTTGATGTATCTCTATCATACATTTGATGTATGTAATTTTATTATGGACTTTGATGGACATTGTTGGACATTTGATATCTTTTGATAGATGTGGTCATTTGATTAATTTTGATAGATATTGACATTTGATAGCTTATCTTTCTTTTGATGTCATGATATATTAGACTTTATGATTGTTGAGATGATCTATATATGGATGCAACTTTAGATGATTCTATTTATATGCTTTGTTGTGTGGTGTTTTTATGCATATGTATGGATGCATTTTATTTTTATGTATGGATGAATGGATGCACTTAGATTTTTAAATGCAATGTAATGTGATAATTCAATTCTTTTTACGTCATGATTAATGATTAATGTACCTATATGGTTTAATGATGCAATTATATATGTGTAATGATTAATGACATAATGCTGGATGGTTTAGGCATATATTTCTATAATGCAATGTGTATACTTATGTAATGATTGTATGATCTATGGTGATTTAATGATCAATGTACTTAATCCAATACAATCTAAATGATAAAATGATAGAACGCTCTTAATGAATCTAATGATTTATATTGATATGCAAAATGAGTGGCTTCTAAATGAATCATATAATGGATGATTTAATGATTAATGATATCTAATGAATGTAATGCTTAATAGTGATACTTCTAATGCTATGGTTAATCTAAATACAAAAGATGATACTAATGAGATATGTAAAATGAACCTAAGTGAATTATTATGAATGAATCTATAGAAATGACTTAAAAATGATTAATGATAATGCTTAATGCATGCACCCTAAAAACTAAATTAAATGCAAATAACTCAGTGGAAATGGAAAGGAAATGACTTAAAAATGATTAATGATAATGCTTAATGCATGCACCCTAAAAACTAAATTAAATGCAAAGAACTCAGTGGAAATGGAAAGTTTTAAAGTCTAACATACTTGATCTTTGGAAAAATTTATGATGATACACCCTTGATTAAACCTCTTTTTTATTTTGTCTCACCCCCTTGAAAAAATCCATATAATACAAGATTAACTTAAAATGAATGCAACATGCAACTAAGATTGTCACTTATCACTCGATGCATTTATTTTTTTCTATTTTCATCATTGAGATTTTTGGAACATGAAAAGGTACAACCATCACTGGTGAGACATTCAACCATGATTGTATGAATACCTTGTGCATCAAATTTCAATAATGAAAAATGGTACAAGGTTAGATTTGCAAACCATGGGAGTATGAATACAACTTTCATCGGATTCAATGTTGCAAGTGGATTTTGACATTAAGATATGAGCAATCTAAATGTCCAAGGTATTTGTTTGCATAAACAGACAAAGATTTGATCTGTTTTGTATATAAATGTCTTTGATGATTCCTTGATGATCATGTCATTAGACTAACTTGCATGTGTCTGGAGGAATCAACCTTACAAGCATAAATAAAGAAAATACCACGTCTCCATCATTACTTATCTAGTCCAATACATTATTGATTTTCTTAAAAGTCATGATACAAAACTCAAGAAACGTCTTTGAACTATCTGTGTTATTAGTTTGTTGGTCCATTTTCTCAGAAGAGGTTCCATCCATTTTGACCCCTGCTCATATTGTGTGATTTTGTTGTTGTCAGCTTAGCTTTTGATCTGTGTAGCCCTTGAATCTAATACGAGTCATGTGTTTGGATTTTGGAAATTTTATGTTTGGATCAATCAAAAAGTGTCAAAGGTTGTGATTCTTGATTTTTTATGAAGTCTGTTAAAGTCTTACTTGTTTTTGTTTCTCTGATGAGCTCCTTGAAATTGAAATATGTCCCTAATTGGATTTTTCAATGATAATGGACTAAGGGAGCTTTCAAAACTATGATGAAAGCTTTTATGTACAAATGCAACTTTTTGACTTTATTATGGCTCTGTTCAAATGACGAAATGAAATGAGATATAAACAAGGATGGAGAAATGCAAATGCAATGCAACTAGGCTTGACTAAACTTAGGTTAAATGGCATTTATTTACCAGGTTTTCACCACTTGGGTTTATTGCACTTTTTCTTGTTAATTTGTGGTGACTGATCAGGCAAGTATTGTACACTTTTTGACAATTCAAAATATTTTTGGTTAACTCATCAAGCATTTTTTGGGTCGACTCATCAACTATTTCCCTAGGTTGACTCATCAAGCATTTCCCTAGGTTGACCCATCACACAATTTTTAGGGTTAGGGTTTTTCTATAAAAAAAAGTGTTAGGATTAAGGCTTGTAAGAGTGAAGAAGTATCGTAGCATTTGCAGCAGTATTGAGCTATAAGAGATCATTGATTGAGATCAGTTGAAATTACTAAGTAATAGTATTGAACTCTTTGTTTGGTGGATATATCCCAAGATTGGGTGAATCATGTTAAATATGTGTCTTCTTGTTCTACTTATGTGTGCTTTATTACTGTGCATTATTGGTTGCATTTGCTTGTAAATATTAGATTTGTGTCTTCTAATCCTAACAAGTGGTATCAGAATGGGTTTTATTCAATTATCCTTGGTAGGAAGGTCTCATGGTTGAGTGGGAGTCTCATGGTTGAGTGGGAGTAATGAAAGATGAGGGTAAGTTGAAGGTTGAGAAGTTTAATAGGCATAACTCTCAGTTATGGAAAATGCGAATGGAGGACTGTCTCTATCAGAAAGATTTATGGCAGCCATTGGGAGGAAAAAGAAAGAAAATCGCAACTATGTCTTAGGAGGATTGGGATATTTTGGATAGACAGGATTTGGAAGTATTCGTTTATGTCCAACAATCGGTGACATTTAATATTACAAAAGCAAAGACAACTGAAGATTTGATGAAAACCCTAGCGAAGTTATGTGAAAAGACTTCTGCTTTGAATAAGGTATTTCTTATGAAGCGCTTATTTAATATGAAAAATGGTAGAAGGTGGGTCAATTGCTAATCATTTAAATGAGTTTAATACAATTATCAGTCAATTATCTTTTGTTAATGTCAATTTTGATGAAGAAATTTAGGCTCTTTTGATTCTGTGTTCTTTGCCTGAAAGGTGGAATGACTTGGTAATGAATGTTAGTAACTCTTTTTCTGGTTCAAATACCCTAAAATTTGATGATGTTGTTGGTGTTATTCTGAGTGAGGAAATTCATAGGAAAAGCTTAGGTGGATCCATATCAGGTAGTGTTTTGAATGTAGAAAGTAGAGGAAGATTATGGGAGAGAGGAAATAATTTTGGAAGTCGTGGGAAATCATGAGAAAAATCAAAGGGTAAGAGGTCTCAGTCCAGAGGAACAAACGGTTGTTGGTACAGTGAGAAACCAAGTCATAGGAAGAAAGATTGTTGGTCTCAGAAGAATAAAGGAGACAAACAAGAAGGCAATAAGGAGGCAAATGTGCTAATTAATAAATCTGAAGAGGATGTTTTTATTCTTCCCCTAGAAAATGTTGATGATTCATGTGTTCTAGATTTAGGGGCCTCATTTCATGCTACTCCCCATAGAAGTTATTTTCTTGATTATGTCCAAGGGGATTTTGGGTTAGTCTATTTGGGAGATAATGAACCCTGTCAGAATGTTGGAAAGAGAATAATTAAGATTAAGTTTCAGAATGGGAATCATTGACTACTATAAGAGGTAAGGAATATTCTAAGGCTGAGTAGGACTTTAATTTCAACAGGACAACTAGGTGATGGAGGTTGCACAATTACTTTTAATGATAAAATTTGGAAGGTTTCAAAAGGTTCCTTTGTAGTAGAAAAAGGTGTGAGAGTAGGCACCTTATATCTTTGTATAGGTCTTATTGTTCCTTCTACTTTAATTATTACAAAGAAAAGTCAATGTTCAGGAAAAGTTACTGCAGTTGAGCAGGTAGAACATGAAACAATCATTGTGGATTCTGAAACAACACTATGACACAATAGACTTGGGCACATGAGTGAAAAAGGTATGAAATTTCTTCATTAAAAGAAAGTCTTACTGGGTCTAAAATGTGTTAATATGGTTTTTTGTGAAAGTTGTGTGTATAGAAAACAAAAGAGAGTTAGTTTTCTAAAGAGTAGGAAGGAAAATAAAGATGATAAATTAGAGTTTGTGCATATAGATTTATGGGGACCAGCTCAGGTATCTTCTCTTGGTGGCTATCTATATTATATTACATTCATTGATGATGCAACTAGGAAAGTATGGATTTATTTCCTCGGGCATAAATCTGATGTATTTGAAACTTTTAAAATATGGAAAAGCTTGGTTGAGAATGAAACTGGTAAAAAACTAGACATAATGGTGGTGAGTATTTCAACAAGTAATTTGAATATTATTGTTCCTCAAATGATATTCCTAGGCAGAAAATAGTTCCAAGGACTCCACAAGAAAATGGAGTGGCTAAATGCATGAATTGGACAATGATAGGGCATGCAAGGATTATGAGGTCGCATGTTGGGATGCCCTTAAAATTGTGGGTAGAGGCTTTAAAAATTGTTGTTTATTTAATTAACAAAGGTACCTCTACTCCTTTGGGTTGTGGTATTCTAGAGGAAGCATGGACATGTAAGAAGGTGAGTTATTCTTTTCTCATAACCTTTGGTTGTGAAGCATTTGCACATATAGGTTAGGAAAATAGAACCAAGATGGAAGAGAAATCAAATAAATGTGTATTTTTTGCATATGTAAATGATGAATTGGATATAGACTCTGGGATTTTGAGAATCATAAAATTGTGAGAAGTAAGGATGTCATATTCAATAGGAAATTGTTGAACAAAGATCAGTTGTGGTAGCATGAGAAGAAAGAAAATGATTATGCTGTACTGGATGATAATACTAAAGATGATGTTCTAGTGGTTCCTCATGATTTGCAACAACAACAAAAAAAATACCACAAAATACAGTGAATGTTAGATGATCTTCAAGCATAAGTAGACCTCCTGACAGGTTCTCTCCCTCTTTGTATTTTATTTTATTAACTGATGTTGGTGAACTAGAATGTTATGATGAAGCTATACAACTAGATACCAAGGTTCAAAGGGAGGATGGAGTGACAGAAGAAATGAACTTCTTTTTGAAAAATCAAACTTGGGAATTATGCAAGTTGCCTGTAGGTAAAAAGGCTTTACAAAAAATTGGTTTATAGGCTGAAAAAGGAAGATGGAGGCATGAAAATATTTAAAGCTAGGTTATTTGTAAAGGGGTTTACATAGAAAAAAGGCATTGGTTTCTCTAAAATATTTTCTCTAGTTGTTAAGATGACTTTTATTCATACTATTTTAAGTATTGTGGCTGCTCAAGATTTACATTTGGAACAACTAGATGTGAAAAGTGTCTTTCTCCATGGTGAATTAGAGAAGGAGATATATATGGAACAAATTGAAGGATTTGAGGTCATACTTAAGGAGAAGTTAGTGTGCAGATTAAAGAAGAGATTATATGGCTTGTAACAAGAACCTCAACAATGACACTTAAAATTTGATAGTTTTATGGCTAAGCACAGCTTCAGCGGGTGTAATTATGACCATTATGTTTATTTTAAGAAGTTAGATAATGAAAACATAGAGAAGGAGAGAATGATAGGAAAAAAATTTCATTTATTCATGAAACTTCATACATGTAAGGCTGTAAGGCCTTCCTAGTTATGGCCAAATACATTCAAAGTTATTACAGAATAGTCCTTAGACTTGTAAGGTCACAAACCCTTGATCAAACCATTATCTTTCTACTACTTCCTACCGCCCTAATCTAAGAACAAAAAACTAGTTTTATACAAGAGGATACCAAAGAGGTCAGCCTTAAAAGAACCTAAAGATCAACATAGGAAGGAGCAAAAAACTAGATTTAGGTCCACACACATCCCAATGAGAGGTCTCACATTAACTATGCTACAAAAATTAATTGCTAACATCAGCCAGAAGACCCAACCAACAAAACCCACTCGGTGAGAAAGACTATCGAGCGACAGAGACCAGGTCAGTGAAACCATTCACAGCCAGTAACCAAGTTCGGTCGATGGAAAAGAACCTTCAACCAAGAACACCAAAGCAGTTACCGATCACTTCACCGAGCAGTCTCCTAACAACTACCAAGTTAAACAAACATATTTTTGGTTGATACAGGATTTCCATGAACCCAAGATGCTCCTAAATCAATGACATGATCAAGGCTCTTATACCACTATAATGTCCCTTGATTTCGGTTATTTCTTAATTGTGTGAACCTGCAAAAGAGTTGTTAGAAAATAATAAAAATCATCTTATAAACATCATATAAGAAATCTAGCTATTTATTTACCCCTTATTAACCCCCCCTAAGGAAATTCTACTAGGTCGGGCTCATAACTGTTAAAAGGGACCCTCTTTGCTTTAAGGGACTTTATCCCAAAGCAACCCTTAGATCATTCTTTCTATCTTCCTCTTGAGCACATCCCTTAGGAATCCTAAGTGAAGTCTACCAAGTCAGTCTCATAACCTTGGTAAGGGCCCTCTAGTTTGGAAGATCTCATTACAATTAGTCCCTTGGTTAATCTCATTGTCGTCTATTGGAGTGCATCCTTAGGTCATACAGGCTAACCTTAATTAGGTCCATTCCTCTTCTTGGTAGGGGATTTCCCTATCCAAGGCTCACTTGCATATGCATATGTACTTAATCATCAGTGTACACTAGCTCAATGGGGTCCTGATGCCCCTTTAAGTCTCAATGTGTTAATGGAACTTCCAATTCTAATTGTCTTTAATAATTTAATTTTAACACAAGATTCATAATTTATTAGTTCATCATGTTAACTTAATGTCAATGAATCAATTCTTTACACCTTATTATATTTGTAAATCTGAAATGCCTATATATATATATATATATATATATACTTACAATATTCAGGCTTGGACCTTTAGTGAAATGGTGGGGCCTCTTGCTTGTAGTGCCTACAACCAAGGTTCAAGTCCCCACGGGATCGTTCTCTATCGTGGTTCTCAATGGAGAGTTGTTACCTTGAGCCTTGGTGAAACAGTGGGGCTTCTTGCATGTAGAGCTTACAACCAAGGTTCAACAATTTTAAGGGCTTATCCCTTTGGTGAAATGGTGGGGCTTCTTTCCTATAGTGCCTACAACCAAGGTTCAATTCCCCACGAGGTCACTCTCTACCATGGTTCTCAATGGAGAGTTGTTACCTTGACCCTTGGTGAAATATGTTGGAATTAATGGGAAGTAGTACTGAGAGGGGAGGGGTGAATCAATACCTCTAAAACTTTTAACACCTTTCTCAATTAATCATTAGTAATCATTCAATTTTGTATTACCAACCATTACTGTTATTCTTTCTTATGTATGTATTGTTTGTTCACAATCTTTAATAGTTTTCAATAGTCATATAAACATTCATGAAAATGATAAACACATAACACAAGATATGGTATCGCAGAAAACTCCTGTTAGGAAGTAAAAATTGCGGTGGGGATGACACCCACAAAAATTCACTATCTACAGAATGGAAGGGAGCCAATTAAGGCTTACAATTTGATCACTTCTGATGATCTACCCTGTTAGGAGTATTAAGGTGGAGACCTATTAAGATCTTCTTTATTAAGAGCTTTAGCAACACTGATTTAAGTGTGCACTCAGTTATGAGATTTACAATAGGACGGTTAAGCCCACCTTTCTTGAAAGGATTTCATTAGTGTACTACACTTGTTAGAATGAGTACAAATGTTGACCTAACTGTATGCAATCTACTATTGCTAATTTATAGATCCATTAAAGCTCTTACAATAATAATATCACCTTAAGTGACTGATGAATATCTTTCCTCTGCTTGTCGGTAGCCTCTATTCTATTCTTGATAACTAATTTGATTATGTTTGTGTCCTTCTGGATGAATTCTCTATCTGGTCTTTAGTTTCTCTTCGTGGCTATTATCTTCATTGATAAACTACTATTCTCAATGGATTGAGAACCTATTTATACAAGTATTTGACCTATCTTGGAATTCACGCATTACAATGTTAACTCTTAGATCCAAGGTTTACAAATTGACCTTGATCTTTAGTTTGCATGTTTTAAAATAGTAAAACTGATTAAAAAAATAATGAATACATTTCTTTCTCCGCACATAATGGATTTAAAAGCAAATCAAGAAGCTATAAATACAACTTTAGTGATTTATCTGACGTGGAAAGTCAGATCCACTTTTTGTGGGATGTAACTGACTGTCGGTTCTTGGTCATTGGTTTGAACTTACAGTCTATCGGCATTCCTTAACTGAACTGTTCATCGGGTTCCCTCTATTTTTTGGGTTCCTCTCTTTGTTTTTTCGTTGGGTAGCACTGTTGTTACTCGTTGGGTTTCTTTAACCTTTTTGTCATCGGGTAACCTTGGCGTCGGATAGTGCTATGCTTTGTCTGTCGGTGTAGAGTAAACCAATGGTACAGATCATGTTTTTCTCTAAGTATACTAGTGGAAAAATATAATGCCTTCAATCTCCCCCTTTGACATAGTATCAAAAACTGATATGTTCATAATACTAAACTCTTTTAGTATGTATACACCATGTTTATATCCTTGTCATAATATGACTCCCCCTAACTGTGTGCACCGGTACTATGTATATGTATATGTACATGTATACTATTCATTCTCTGTATGTACATTATTTCCCCTTTCTTTTACTATACATATGATTTCCTCCTTTTAACTGAGGTGAGTAAACATATCAAATTCCCCCTTTCTTTGATACTGATGACAAAAATGTACAACTTACAGTATGCCAAAATTGTGAAAAAAATGTGTAACTTACAATGTGTCAAATATGTTAGAATGGGTTATTTTGATATCTTCAAGAAGCTTCTCCCATTGTTCTTTAAACTATTCTAGTGCCATGTGTTTCAGCTCTAGTCTTGCGTGCATATCATAAATGTTGTCCAGGATAGACATTTCTGGGGTGGCAGTTAGAGTATTTTCATGTGTCATATTTTGTTGCAGGAGTATAAGTGTCGATAAGAGCTTAACTTGGAGCTCATTGACCTCATCTTTGTATTTCATCTCTGCAAACTTTATGTCCTATCTCTGTTTCCTATCCTGTATGATTTGTTCATTGTGCAATTTAAGTGCTTCTTCTGTGTAGTTGAGACTTTGTGCACTTGACTTAAGATTAACATCTATTTTTTCTATCTTTTCAGTATACTCCTGAGTGAGTTGATCTAAAGTGCACAATTTATTTATTAAGGTAACAACTTCTGATAGAATTGGATCAACTGTACTTACCAATTTAGATAGCTTGACCTTTTTCTTTGCCACTTCCTGGCTTATTTTCTCTGCTAGCTTGAACTCATACATGTGTTCAAGTATCTCTCCCATTACTTTCTCAGCATCAGTATTCTGAGATGTTATTGCATCTGTGAGTGTGACTAGTTGATCAAGCATTGGAGCTTTTTGATCAATATCTATGTCTGGTACAATCTATTGAAGTATAGTTCTTGTTACTTCCAGTATCTTGGCCTCTTTTCCTACTCTCTTTAGTTTGTCTTGAATAGCTTTTCTTTCACAGAGCTTAGCATATTTTATCAATGCAGTCAAATCCAATGTTCTTGGATCACAGACTGGAATCTCAATGATTTCATCCAGAGTTACTGGATTCTTATTCTTTCATTTCTTCTTCTTTGAGATTTGAGGGGATGCAGATGTATGAACTACCATAGCTAGTTCATTTGTCCGTTCTGAATTACTTGGTGAAGGTTTTGTAGAGGATGCATCTTGTGTCTTCTGCTCAATGAGCACCTGTCAGTTATTTGAAAATGTCTCATTAACCTTGGGTGTTTCTGCAGAATGTGCTCCTGATTTCTTCTCCAGCTCATCCGTCTTTCCTTCTTCACCTTTCTCTGATGGTTTGTCCCCTATTTCCTTTTGAGTTTTTTCCTTATTTTGATCAGTAGAAGTTGTTAGAATAGTCCCAAAGGATAACTGAGAGGGGGGGGGGGGGGAATCAATTATCAGCT
>MU228002.1:3624-19323 GCA_018584345.1 Thuja plicata | reverse complement strand
CATCTCTTGCAAGGTCTTTTAGAGAGGGAATAACAACTTCTTGTGTGGCTATTTCAAAGATGTCAAAACCAACACACTGTAGATGTGTTATCATTTTGTTCTTCCAATCCAAATAATTCTCTCCATCGAACTTAGGACTCTCTTTTCTAAAGTATTCCATTTGAACTACCTTAAGCTGTTAGGATTTCTCTTCAAGATACTTGGCTCTGATACCAATTGTTAGAACAGTCCCAAAGGATAACTGAGAGGGGGGGTTGAATCAGTTATCAACTAATTTAAATTATTTTCTTTTATTAACTCCAGAATATAATAAATTAAATGCACATTCAGATAACACAATAAATAACACCACAGTTTGGTTACGAGGAAACCAAATGGTAAAAACCCCGGTGGGAATTAGCACCCACAATGAACTATACTTGTTTATTATAATCCCTGTTAGAAGATCTTGCAACCCTGTTAGGAGTTTTTCTTTACAATGCAATAAGTATAGTGACCTGGTTAAGGGTCTGACCCTGTTAGGAGTCTTTTACAAATAACCCTGTTAAGGGTGAGGACTCACTGTCCAAAAGATCACTGCTTCAATGGCGAAGGCTACAACCTTCTGTAGAACATATATGCACTATATCTGATGATGAACTATAGAGTAGACCTATTGTCTTGATCAGTTCCAATGTATTGTAATCTTCCACTACTTCTTCACATAGACCCTTGATGAATGAAATGCAACTGATATTCTACTTTGTACTTTTTGTGTCACTTCTCTTATCATTCCCACTTAGTGTTCACAAATGAACTACTATAAGTATCTTCCTCAAAGTATGAGATCATGGGACCTGTTAGACAACTCTTCATAACATCCTTGTTGGCTAAACTAATCACGCAAGCATAATTACAACCACACAATATAAACTGAATAGACGCGACGCTTCACAAAGTCAGCCTTACCAAATTAACTCTAATAGTGCAATCTTTTTGAAACATGTTTGGCATCTTTAGATAATTATCTTCAACTCATAATTAAACTTGAATAGACACACGCATATCTTGAAGATAGGTGCAAATTAAGAACCAATGCAATACGTCAGCTCTGTACAAACAAACTCCAGAAACTGTAACTGTCGTTAACATAATTACACAACACAACTGAAACTTCATATCTAAGTCTGCGTGTGTGAAAAAAACATAAACAACATGAATATAACCGCACAAGGCTTAATAGCATCATTCTGATAAGTACATATAGAACACTATTGTATATTATATGTTGTCACCAATGACAAACATACAATCAACTAGCTGCCAGAAGTAAATCTCCAACAGAAGTATCTTTCTGATCATCGGTTACAGCTTGCTCTGTAGTTGTATATGTTGTTTCTTTGGCTTCTCCATCAACCTTGTCCTCGAGTGTGATTTTTTCCTTTTCATTTGATCCATCATTGCCTTCTAGTATGTTCATTGCCTTCATTAGGATAGGCATATTACTTTGAGTTGTGGCTTGGGCTTTGTTAGTATTGGTGTCCTGCTCATCGGTTTGAGCCTTGTTAGCAGTGACATCCTCATCTTTTTGTATATCTTCTGCAGGGTCTTGCACTTTTGAGTGCATGATTGAAGTGTCCTGCACTTGTTCATCAACAATGTCAACTATCTTACCATTTGATGTCTGCAATACTTGATGGATTTGTTGATCCTTAAGTGTGATAAATATTACATCATCTTTCTTCTTTGGATCACTATCAGAATCATAGTTAGTGATATCTTGGATATTATCATCCATGACTATATCTAAGTTAATAGGCTCATCATCACTTTCTTGATTGTCTAGAGAAATATGCCGAGGAATTAGATTATCTGTCTCCTCCTCTCTGTGAGGTGTGTTTGTGAGAAGTAATTGTTTCTCACCACTTGTTGACTCTGTCGGTAGATCCAGGAGTTGTCTCCATTTAGTTTCTTTCATTGAATCTAGTTCTATAAACTTGTTGTCTAGTACTTTGTATGCCCTTATTTTGGCTACAAACTTACTTGAGTGTTTCTTTAGTACTTCTTTTATTTCTTCAACTTTGGATTTAGGAGGCATCAGTCTCACAAGTACCCTTTCTCTTGCTTCTCTCTCTGTTTGCAAGGCATATGACCACTGTTGGTATACCCTTTTACCTAGCTTGTTAGGTATTTGATTTACAAATTCTACAAGTGCATACTTGTTCTTGATCATTGATTTTATGACTGCCTCTTGTATTTTATTCTGATCCTCAGGGTTTAGTGTATCGCATTGTCTGATCTTTTTATCATTCATTGTGCCATGTGTAGCAATGGATTTGGCAGTTTCATCAACTGTTTGGTTTCTGAAGTTCTTCTTCACTACATCAGGCTCATCATCTTTAGTGTCATCCAAGTCAGCCTTTGTCCTAACCAACCTTTTCCTTTTCTTTGGTGGTGTGGTTTTGACAGTTTGTTGTCTTGTTCTTTTTGATGGTTGCTTCCTTATATAGGTCCTTACTTGACCTTTCTTAAGTGGTGTGGTATCTATTGCAAAAGTTTGACTCCTTGTCCTTTGCTTCTTTGCATGAGGTGGAGATGGAGGTGTATCACATTTAGTAGCCTATGTATATGATATCTTTTCTTCTCATTCTTCACCGATGGTGCCCTGTTCATTAGTTTCCTCTTGTTGATCTTGTTCTTCCTCTGTAACCGATATAATCTTCTTGAGATTCTTAACCATTTTATCCTTTTTTTTTATAGTCTTCTTGACTTCTAGGCCTTGTTTTATTTTAGATTTTTCCTCTTCATATGTTCCAAACCTTTGTTGTTTCTTATCAACGGGCTCATTGATCAGTGCCTCAATTGCACTTATATCTTGATCAATATTGATCTCATAGTCTAATAGTGCTAACCAAGCTATTCTTGATACAACTAGTTTGATATGTGTGTAATCTATGTCTGCCATAAAACATATCTCATCTTTGTGTTTTTCAACTAGCTGTTCAGGAATCCTAGTTCTTTCCATCATCTTTTCCTTGAACTCAAGGAATTATGCAGACATAACAGACTCAAAGTTGTCTCCTAGTGACTTAATCAGTTCACTAATTTGTTGGGTTACTGGTTTGGTAGTGTCCCATACAACTTTTCCTACTGAAGGAAAGTATTCTTGAAAATAGAAAAATGTACACATGATAAGTGATCTAAACTTACATGTGTTGGTCTTAGCAGACCTGATTTTGATCATGTTCTCATCAAGTTGTTTCAATAGGATCTCACACAGATCCATCTGAATTCCTTTTGTTACCATCTTGTAAGTTGTGCTTACTGTTGTTGTAGAAATGTTGTTCAGTCTGCTAGCCTGAAATATTTTATACGCAATAACACATGCACCAAATTTTAGCTCTTCGTCAGTGATTGTGTTCACTTTGAGAGCTTTGTTGTCTCCTTCTGCATTGGTAAGTTTCTCAACTTCTTTCATGGATGGATGCTTGTGTGCCCTAGGCTTGTCAGTTATTGGATAACCAGTGACAACATGAAGAACATCCTTGGTTATTTTCTTGGGTTGGTCTAGCCATAGCTTGCTGTCATGCATCCTACTCAAGACTAACCTAATCTATTCTGTTTTGAATTCCCTTAGGAAATGTAGGGCATTGGTTAACCCTTTGACCTCCAAGTGTTTGTACTCTTCCTTTAGTTTTAGTTTGGCATCACACAGCTTCTTAAAAGCTTCATCCATTTCAAGATCACCTATCTCTACGATCTTGCAGTGAATATAAGACCTAACGTCTTCTATGAGAAAAACCCTAGGTGGAATTTTTGAAAATGCGCCGGCTTCATCGGGTTTCGATGCAATTTCTGGGAAGATTTTATACTTTGGTTCTACACATGTACTATTCTTGATCAGTTTCACCATATTCCTCTTCTCATTCTTCATCTTAGCGGTTCTTGAGGTGGTTGCCATTGTATTTCAAGTATTTAGGGTATTCTTGAAATTAGGGCTTTCTTGATAAAACAATGACAAAGATCTTTCGGTGCCTTTGGTACTTACTTTAATTCGCAATAGTGATGAAAGATCTATTTTATGTGTGCTGAATCAATCTGGGGACACTTCTGCTTTCTACTCTTTAATCACTTTGTTTTTTCTCTACTTTCTCTTCAAATTACGGGTGAGAAATGAAGTTGTCCTGTTAACTATTTATAGACTTTTTGACCTAAGTCTTTGCATTAAATGCTCAATGAATCATAGGGACATGAAGATGGGTTTCATCAGGAGGACAGTTCAAATCATCATCGGTGAAGACATGATGCTTTGGGTAGTTGTTAACCATTTTTCTTTTACCGACGGATATCGGTATTCTATCATGACAAATTCTAAACTTTGCTTACTTACCGACGAGCGTCGGGTTACATTGGCAATTAAGCATTTTTACTAGTTGACCGACAATTTTTGGTAAGTGTAAAAAACTCAGTATTATGTTCACCGATGATTTTTGGTAAGTGTTTACCGACGGTGTTGCATTGTTAGATTTGTAATAAGTAAAGTAATATGCATCTTTGGTTCATGTAAATTTTGACTATCTATCAATTTGTATAATGGAACTAATGAAAAATATAACTTGGTATAGTGCAATTCCATACTTACTTGTTTAGCTCAAGTGCGGTTGGTGGTGTCACCAGATCCATTGGATGGGTTGTCACCATTTGCATTGCTTGGCCCGGCTTCATCATTACTTAAAGCTTTTATCCACATTTTTTCTCTTTCCCTCAAGATATCTTCAACGGTGTTTCCATTGGGATATGTGCTTGTTTCTATCAATCGGTCCTTGCAATATTTCTTGAGATGACCAACTTTATGACAGTGTAAGCATGCCATTCTGGGGTTTGACCGGCCTCTAGACCTTTTGGTCTATGCTCTCATGCAGTTTGTAGCAATGTGACCATATCTACCACATGTTGTACAGTTTGTCCAAGTGTTGTAATCCCATACATATTGATTACCGATTCTCTTTGGTTGATAAGGAACTTCTTTACCTTTTGGCTTCCATGCTTGCTTTTTCTTTTTCTATCATTCTTCAAATGTGTGCCCATTCATCTTTTATGTAGGATAGTATTTGTCCATGTAGGTTTCCTTCTTTGGTTGTTCTATCTTTCTCTTGCATTCATGAGCCTTATGTCCTTTCTTGTTACATTTATAACATAATCCTATGAATGAAGATGTAGGTGTAGATTTTGAGTACCTTTCATTTTACCTCTGCATACATTTGATGTGTGCCCTTTATTTCCACAGTGCTTGCATGTCAGCTTTCTTGGTCTTGGATTTTCATAGACATTCTTTGGATTTGATGATTCTCCATTTTTGGTAAAGCCTATACTGTTGTTATTGTTGACTCTTTGTTGTCCTTCAAGAATGTCATCCATTCTTTTATTGCTTTCTTCAGCCTTTTTGATAATCTCATTATGATGTTGCTAAATTTTGACCTCATGCTTTAGCTTTTCATTTTTTTCTCTTAGTTCACCGATAATCTGTATTCTTTCAATGAGTTCCACATTTATTCTATTTGCTTCTTGACTCATAAGGATAATCTGATTTGTGAGATCATGGTGATGCTCAGCATGTCTTTGAATTTCCATTTCCTTTTCTTGTAGTTTCTCTAAAATCTTCCTTCTATCATCAATGGCAAGTGTTCTTTTCATTTAAGCTTGTCTGGAAGAACTCATCACATCAATTATTGTTACCATCTGGGTCTCTTGACCAATTTGTAGCATCTTTATTTGCTTTGTTAGATGTTGATTGATCTTCTTTAGATTTGTGATGTTTTCTTCTGATGTATCTAATGTATTACTTGTATTTGATCCTGAAGATTCAAAGAAACCTGGAATCTCTTCTTCTTGATAGTCTTTTTCATTTTTCCAGGTAGCCATACCTTTCTCTCATCTAGCAGCTCTCTCATCTTGATTCTTGCTTCTTTATATTGTTCATAGAACATTTGTATCTCAATCTTTTTGTTCTCAATATTCTTATAAAGTTTGCACTTCTCCATTGTATGATCTTTGCTCTTAAGCCTTTAAGATTTTTAAGAAGAGACTTAGCTCTGATACCAATTATTGGAATTAATGGGAAGTAGTACTAAGAGGGGAGGGGTGAATCAGTACCTCTAAAACTTTTAACACCTTTGTCAATTCATCATTAGTAATCATTCAATTATGTATTACCAACCATTAATGTTATTCTTTCTTATGTATGTATTGTTTGTTCACAATCTTTAATAGTTTTCAATAATCATAGAAACATTCATGAAAATGATAAACACATAACACAAGATATGGTATCTTAGAAAACTCCTGCTAGGAAGTAAAAACTGCGATGGGGATGGCAACCACAAAACTTCACTATCTGTAAAATGGAAGGGAGCCAGTTAAGGCTTACAATTTGTTCACTTCTGATGATCTACCCTGTTAGGAGTATTAAGGTGGAGACCTGTTAAGATCTACTATGTTAAGAGATTTAGCAACACTAATTTAAGTGTGCACTCAGTTATGAGATTTATAGTAGGATGGTTAAGCCCACCTTTCTTGAAAGGATTTCATTAGTATACTACCCTTGTTAGAATGAGTACAAATGTTGACCTGACTATATGCAATCTACTATTGCTGATTTACATATCCATTAAATCTCTTACAATAATAATATCACCTTAAGTGATTGATGATTACCTTTTCTCTACTTGTCAATAGCCTCTGTTCTGTTCTGTTCTTGAAAACTGATTTGATTCTGTTTGTGTCCTTCTGGATGAATTCTCTGTCTAGTCTTTAGTTTCTCTCTGTGGCTACTATCTTCATTGATCAACTACTATTCTCAATGGATTGAGCACCTATTTATACAAGTATTTGACCTATCTTAGAATTCACGCATTATAATGTTAACTCTTAGATCCAAGGTTTACAACTTGACCTTGATCTTTAGTTTGCATGTTTTAAAATAGTAAAACTAATTAAAACAATAATGAATACATTGCTTTCTCCGCACATAATGGATTTAAAAGTAAATCAAGAAGCTATAAATACAACTTCAGTGATTTATCTGACGTGGAAAGTCAGATCCACTTTTTGTGGGATGTAACTGACTGTCAGTTCCTGGTCATCAGTTTGAACTTGCAGTTTGTCGGCGTTCCTTGACTGAACTGTTCATCGGGTTCCCTGTATCTATCAGGTTCCTCTCTTTGTTGTTCTGCTGGGTAGCATTGTTGTTACTCATCAGGTTTCTTTAACCTTTTTTTCATCAGGTAACCTTGGCCTTGGATAGCGCTATGCCCTATCTATCAGTGTAGAGTAAACCGATGGTACAGATCATGTTTTTCTCTAAGTATACTAATGGAAAAATATAATGCCTTCAGAAATAGTGGGTCTTCTTGCCTGTAGAGATTATAATCAAGGTTCAACAATTTTTATGGGCTTGGCCCTTTGGTGAAATGGTTGGGCTTCTTTCCTATAGTGCCTACAACCAAGGTTTAAACCCCACGGGGTCGCTCTCTACCGTGGTTCTCAATGGAGAGTTGTCACCTTGACCCTTGGTGAAATAGTGGGGCTTCTTTCCAGTAGAGATTGCAACCAAGGTTCAACAATTTTTAGGGCTTGTCCCTTTGGTGAAATGGTGGGTCTTCTTTCCTGTAGTGCCTACAACCAAGGTTCAAGTCCCCATAGGGTCTCTCTCTACCGGGTTTCTCAATGGAGAGTTATTACCTTGACCCTTGGTGAAATAGTCGGGCTTCTTGCCTGTAGAGCCTACAACCAAGGTTCAACAATTTTATCAATGTAATATTGAAATTTATGGCACTCCCAACTACTCCCGCTCTTGGGACAACTGCTTTTGGAGGTGCCTTTAGCGGTGGTGAATCTCTTTCAGACGGGCATGACACACATGTTTCCACCTTCAACATGCCAAGTGTGTAGGTGGGTTGTTTGGCCGCAACGTCTGAGGTCTATTTCGTGGATGTTGCTACATTTCTCAATGGATGACCTGCTTCAGTGGAGGGCTCCCTTGGAGTAGGAATGTGATGCAATGAATTCAAAGGTTTCCAAAAGAGTGGACCCTTAGGGTTAGATGGGTCGATGGTTTTCAAAAATAGTTGAAAAGTTGTCATGGATGGGCAAGATAAATAACCTTTGGTTGCAAAGGTTCCAAAGATCAGGAAGCCCACCCAACAAGGAGGTGGGAATTTAGGGTTTGGTTGAGTGGATTTGGGAAGGGATAAATGGGTGAAGGAGGCTACGATTGTGTCTGGTGGGTAGATACCCCATCTGGTAGAGGCTAAAATAGTAAGTCTAGTCGAGGAGATAGAAAAGGAAGTTGACAAAAATATCATTATTTTCTCGAAGCTCAGTTTGGTGGGAATATTTTAGGGTATTTGGCCGATCTTAGTGGAGCTTCATCAATGGATATCAGAGAAATGGGAGCCATTGATGATGGGCTATGTGTAACTATACCCATGTGCAAGGGGTTTCTTTATTGTAGTTTTTGAAAATGCTCGAGATAGGCTGAAGATCTTGCATGAGGGGCTTTGGTGTTGGGAGAATAAGCATCCTCTAATGTTGAAACCTTGACACCCAATCTTCTGGCTTGCACTTGAAACTTTCGACAAGGTACCATTATGGATAAGACTTCTGAATTTGCCCTTGTATTTTTGGTTTGACTCCTATCTGGAAGCTATTGGTGATTCTCTAGGAAATATTTTACTTGTTGATGAGGAACCATCAAACCTCTCACATTCAACTTACGCATGAATTTTAGTGGAGATGAATATTGCTGATGGGCTCCCTGCAAAAATTAATTTTAAAAATTCAAAAGGAATTTGGGCACAACCTTTGGACTGTGAGGGGGTACCCTTTCGTTGTAGAAGATGTTTTCAGATTGGGAACTTAGCAGCCAAATGTGCCAAGAAAAGGAAAGATAAGTTGGCCACATGGTGGAAGGATCTTTCCCACCATCATTATATGGTGGAAAAAAAAGATTCTCATGTCAAGAGTTTTTCTCATGCGGTTAGTAGAGCACAGACTCCACAATCAGTTTCAAATGTTAATCTGACTGCACAAAACAGTTTGCCTCCTCAAGGTGAACCAAGGAAGACTATCACTATGCCTGATGGTAAGGAGATAAAAGACTGAGTGAATGTTAGGAGGAGGTGGATGATTCTCAATAGAATGACGGGTGAATGATGGAAAAACTATGGTAATAAATCCAATTGACTGTCAAGATGTGGCAGCCAAAGTGGAGGATGGTTGGATGATTGTAAAAGGGAAAAAAGAAAAGAATTCAAAACCATCATTTGATATGATCTTGCGATCACACAGGAAGGGAGATGTAAAGAGTAAATATTGATGGCTACTTGACTGTATCTAGAATGGTCTTATAGTTTTTTTTGTTTTTCTGGGGGTTGGCTCCCTACTATAGTCTTCTATTTTTTTGTTCTTCCTTGGGAGTTGGCTCCCTTATTTGTAGCCTTCACTGGGCCCGACTAGTTTTTTTTTTGGACATAATTAATAAAATCAATCTATTATCGATAAAAAAAATATTTGACTGCACTGTCGAATCCTTATTGCCTTTCTGCAAGTCTTTTTCCTCATAATTCCCTGTCTTACGTTTCTTTTTTGTTTTCTGTTCTTTTTTTTTCTTTCTCTCATCTCCCAACCCAATGCATTTTATATAGGCTTTGTGGTGAGGGGGAGTCACGTCCCCTCCCATAGCAAGTGAGCACGGTCCTTTGGAGGGCTGCGACTCTAGTTGCAGTCTTAAAGGCTGTGACTATAGTGGCAGTCCTCAAAGGGTGCAACTTAGTTGCTACGCATTTTATTGTTATTTATTTATTTATTTATTTTGTTTTCTCTTTTTATTTTTTATTTTTAATATTTATTAACTTACTTATGTATATATATATAAATTAGTATTTATTGAATATTTTAATATACAATATATTCAATTTGATATATACATGAAATATACATTGTAAAGAGTGACAGTATTATAATGTAATACATAATATACTCAATGAAATATACATTGTAGAATGACAAGATTAAATATCAACATAGGATCATTTAGAGGGTCATCACAGTATGGTTGTCTATGATGACAAATTATTGATGTTGCTGACAATATTGCAGAGCTGTTGATGTATCAGTATGGTTATCATTGATGGAAATATATTACTTTGGTGGTTGGTATTGTGCTCAGTATTCCTGTTATTTTGATGTGGCTTTGAGGTTCTATTGGTTCGAAGGCTGGTGCTTCAAAAGGATGGTGATCTATAAAATGTGTTCTAGTGGCGGATTATATGATGTTCATGTTTGTAAGTGGTCTAGAATTCTCTTATATTATGAATATGGTTTGTGGTAGTGTGGTTTTGTTGTTTTTCTATTTTGGGTCATGTTGATGTGGTCTGAAGACATAATTGCTAAATGTGTTATTTATTATTGCACTCTAGATATTATGGCATTTGGGTAATTTGTGTGTGTGTGGTTTAGTCCACTTTTCATTCCTCCTCACCACAAGAATGTTTAGTTTGGACCTATTTCAAAATTATGTTTTCCGACTTGGTGATTTCATATTTATAAGATCAATATAATAAGAGGTTTTTTGTGACAGATTAGTAAGGAGGTTGATTGAGAAGAATATTTGTCAGATATTGTGCAAAAATTTTGTGGAAGTATGAATTTGGTTGTTGAACAGAGGGTGTGTGTTGTTGTTGTTAGACATTGGAGGCAGTGAGCCAAGGGTTTCTTCCAGTAGTTTTACTACAGTGGTGAATTTCCTTTTTCTATCTTCTTTCTCAGGTCAGTGATCCCTTCTGGGAAGTGAACCCACCCATAGTAAGAATTTTGGTAGTGAGCTACCCATTGTAAAAATCACTTTAACCATGAGAATTGACTTCTCTAATTTTTTTTCCCATATTGTGTTTTTCACATAAAAATATGGTGTTCATGGTGTATGATTCTTGTGTATGCTCTTTCATGTTTACATTTGATTTGGTTAAGTGAATAAAGTATTAATCAACTAATTTAATTGACAACTAATTCACCCCCTTCTTAGTTGTCTTGTATATTCTAAAGCTCCCCCATAGGAAATTGAGGAGGAATTCCCAAATTAATCCATGATTTGTTGGTAATCTGTCAAAGCACTATAGAGGTTTGTAAAATTAGGATAGCGATTCACTAAAGAAATTTCTCTCAATGTGAGTTGCATGTTTTTGATGAATATATACTAGAGCTCACCATCAGGCAATTCATAAGGAACCTTTGTAGAGATAGACTGGTATCTTAAGATGAAATCATTTATTGTTTTATTCAACTTTTATTTATAATGAATAAGACCAACAATAGTGACCTTTCTGCCCATGTTAACCTGAAACTGGGTGAGAAAAGAATCTAATAATTGGTTAAAAATATTGATAGAGTAATTTGGAAGGGAATTGTACCAATCCATATAAGTTCATTTAAGGGATTGGGATAATAGCTTAATAAATACATTATCTAGATTATGATAATCACTACACCGAGTAAGGAAATAATCAATGTAATCACTACACTAAGTAAGGAAATAATCAATGTGTGAATCCCTACCACTTCTATATCTTTCAAAATTTAGGAATTCAACACCGTCTCGCAATGGAATATTAAAAAAATTCATAGTCAATAGGATACAATAATAATGAGTCAAAGAAATCTAATTAATCATCATATATAGATTTACTAGTTGTTTTCATTAACCCGTATTCTGCAATATGCTATTGAGAATAGGATTACAGGTTGGGGGAGGTGGAGTTGGATTAATTCCACCACCAAGAGGAGAAAGGGATATACCAAAACATTAATCAACACCACTACCACTTTGTTTTGATCCAACATTTGAACTAGTATTCTATGAATTGTATCCCAAGATATTTATATTCACATTAACACTAGGGATTGAACTGATATTCAAAGGGTCAGTGTTTGGCAAAGATTGCACCATGTGCACTGGCACTGTAGGTATTACAACACTAAATTTTTCTCTAGAAAAATTTAACTTGTTTTCTTGGGAGTCTAAAGGAGGAAGAGACACATGATAATCTACTATCCATCCTAGTGCTAGGATCACCTCAAAGCCTTATTTGTATAAGATTAAAAATTCTCTTAGATTAAAAATCATAGTCCTAGCCTCAGTTCAAACATCCTACCTTTGGAGAAACTTCTCAATATCCCTTACTTTCTCCTTGAGGGATTGAATCTTTTCAAACTTGACCATAATAATAGGCTTGTGATGCATTAAAGGAGGGGCTGTGGGAGGAGAGTTTGTTAGCATAGAGTTCTTAGATATCATTTTTGTAGAGGTATGAAGTCCCAATATTGGGTGTGTGAAGAATTCATATCTCACTAGATCATTTAGATTCATTTTCCCAGCAAGCATGAGACCCTGTCTAGTTGGAATATACTAGTTTGGAGGAGTGCTGGGTGTTGAAGATCTTCTCACAATAGTCCCTAAAGTGGTCTAGATTGTGAAGCTCGTAGGATTTCACAATATCCATATGGTTAAAAGAGATTTAAAATGTAAGCTTCATGTCAAGTTCACCAAAGTGTGGAGAAGGAAAAGTTCATCGACCTTGAGACTAGTTAAAGTCTTAAAAGATAAACTATCCCTTGCGCCACCTCATTTAACTAGCACTCTGGTGAACTAGGGGATCAAGAAAACTAAATGATAAAATATTTAAAACAAGCTTAGACATGAAATGAGAGAAACTAAAATAGTTGTGCTATGATAGAAGATAAAAATATTTTAACTATAAAAAATGAAAGAGTTGATTATCACAATTGACTTTCTAACTCCGTGAGCTCACTACCCAAGACACATGTGCAGGTTAAGGATGACAGTGTGGGTACAAGATTCTAGTGTGAAATGTGTGTGTCCTATATGAATAAAGTACAAAAATCAAGATAGAAAATTGGAAAGATATCTAAATAATAGAAAATAAACTAATGCAAAAAATAAGAGATAGTGTAGACACCTAAAATCGTCCCTTAATCAATTTATTAATTCATATGAATCAATTCCCTTTCTAAGACTTATAATTAAACTAAATTAAATCAATTATTATTTAGCCCATTAATATAATTAATTTTAATAATTAATTATATTATTTCCCCTTTAGCCAATATTTAATCAATATTTAATTAATTTAATATATCTTATCCCTCTATGCTAAATTTTAATCAGTTATAGTTAAGTAAACTAACTAGAACTATACCCACTTTTCATAAAATCCTACCCACTAATTAATCCTTGATTAATTATCCTAATACCTTGATTCCTACACCCATTAGCATTTCCTACAATTTAAAATTCACTCACACATGTGAGCACTGTGTGATCAAAATGTGACACGCTTCTATAAACTATTACACTTGAGAGAATCCATGAAGAAGGAAGTCTCAAGAAGAATCTTATAGCTTCCTATCTATGACGTGTAAGAACCTAAGATAGTGTGAATGGTGGCTCTCAAATGAACCTTAAGAAAAGACCCTTGGAAGGTGCACCATAGAATGGAAGATTCAAATAATGATGCAAATGAGAGGTACTCTAAGATGAAATGCAAGAACTAAGCTATGATGCAAATGCAAGAATAAGGAAAGCAAAGCTAATCTAGAAAGATTACAATGCCTCCTAGTTAAGCTATGTGATCTAAGATAAATAAAATAAGGAAATAATAATACAGAATGCACGAGTGCTCAAGAATGCTCTAAGAATGCAAGTAAACAAAGTGATTGTTACTCTAAAAGAGATTTTGTTGTCATTAGTTTTCTGCAAAGTCATATATTAGTGAATGTAACCGAAGGAAGGAAGTCATATAATGGAGGAGACATAGTCAGCAAAGGCAACTGAGATAGCCACCGAGCACCGAGAAGTTATCAAGCACCAACCAAACTATATATACCGAGTTATGCAAAGACACTTACTGAGCACTCATAAATACTGAGAAGAGAATACCGAGTTACCGAGTAAGCACAAGCATGTTACCAAATACTCCAGAGCTGATATTGTTAGAATTTATAATCTTTCCGTGGTGTATTATTTAAATTAGGATAATCCAAGGTATCCTAAATTGTATTTTTTCCTCTAGTCCAAATGGGAGGACATGTCAATTTTTTGTAATTCCTTTGATAAGGAAATTAGTTTATTCCTCCTTAAGAGGATATCGACACTTGTCACATACACTATTGAATGGTGGCATTCATAGAATTGGGAGTTATACTCTAAATCCTCTCTCTCATCTCTATTTAAGAGATGCTCCTCTCTCATTTCTCACTATGAAAGAATGAAGGATGAAGTTATTATAATGTGTATCTTGCTCTCTTTCTTTCTCTATTTTCTCTCTTTAGGCTATGGCCTCATTTATTATATGCACAAGGGGTTTTTATTAGTTTTCCCCTTTCAAAAACATTGTCCCTTGTGTTGATCTTGGATCTTATTGTTGCTTTTGGTGATAGTTCTTGATTTAGCTTTCATTCATTGATTTATGGTAAAAACTCTTCCTTCTTGCTTCACTCTCTTGGATTCTTTCCTTAAATCGCTTTCTATTTTTTGCATTTTCTAACATGGTATCAGAGATAGATAAATTCTTGTTTTGAGTGTTGCATGAAATTTCTATTGAAGGATATCTTGGTTGAGAAGGAGAAAACATTTTTGTTGATTGATCTAATTCTTGTTTGCAAGTTTTCTTTCATTTTTTTTTCAAATCTAACAATCGGGTTTTATAACTAGTTTTGGATGGCTTGCCGCTAGATCTAAGTTTAGTTATCTCTATTTCAAGTTTTAAGATCTAACCTCACCCTTAATTGGTCAACCACAAGGGTTCTCTAACTATCTTAGCTGTAGGTTTATACTTTGTTTAATATATATATTCAGATCTATCATTATTTTTCTCAGAACTCTAATATATTTAGATCTAGCTTTTTTTTTTTCTCTATCGCTTTGCAAAATCTGTATATCTAATGTTTTTATTGCAGGATTATCATTATATCTCATATTCATCTAGTTTTTGTACTCAAAATCTAATATCTTCATTTAATCTGTTGTTTCAAGATTTCATATTCATATTCTTGCAACATTCTTTTATTTATTTCTACCTCTAATAACATTTCTCTACAGAGCACTCTTCTTTTTATATCTCTGAGATTATATATCTCTATTTTTTATTTACTGTTTCTGTTTAATTCATTTTTGTTTGTTATTTAATATATCTTTTCTTCTCATTTATCTGCTTGCAGCCCTTTGATCTTCCTTTCCTTACGTATTTTATTCTTCCTCTTTATACTCTAGCACCATATTTTTACCCACCGCTGTGTTCAAGAGAAAAAAATGTAGGCATTTCATAGTTTACAGTGGCCCGAGAAGTGGTGTAAGAAGGTTATTTTTCCTCTTTGCTTTCTCTATTTCTATCAGCGTGTCTTCTCTTTGCACATCAGACTTCCTCATCTGTTCTTATTGTGTAGCATCTTCCTAGCATTGCACACCGGTTTTCCTAGCATTCAACAGACAACATCTTTGACATTAGCGTAGAATTTGTTATTGTGAGTGTGATAATGGGTACCTGTTAGAACATACACAAACACTTCAATAGATCATTATTTTAGCACATGGGGTTAGTAAAAAGCATGAAAACACATAAAACCCTCTAAAAGCGATCTATTGCC
>MU228001.1:596476-609406 GCA_018584345.1 Thuja plicata | reverse complement strand
ACCAACACACTGATTGAGTTCTCAAATGAAGTTTCATTTTGTTTTTTTAAACTTTTAATCCTATTTTGGTCTCAATTTCGACCAACGCACGTTGGTGGAAATTGAGACCAACACTATTACGTTGGTCGAAATTGAGACCAACATGGGATTAAAAGTAAAAAAAACAAAAGTTTTCCTTTGTAATGCGACCAAGCTAAACATTTTTATGATATGGTCAAATTTTTTGGTCAAAATTTAAGGTGAAATGTACTAGTGAATTAGAGCTCTAAAAAAAGCTTGAAAAGGAAGTTCAGGAAAATGACCTAACACATCTTTCAATCAAAATCAAATCAATCAATAAAATTTCTTATATAGTGACAGATACATCAAAACTAAATAGATCAATCTTATATAAGTAATCATTCCTGAAACCACACAAATTTGCATTCGATGAAACATCAGATTAATCCAAACAACGATTAGTAAGGTTGTTAACAATGTCGGTCAATTCATCCCGTTATTGATTTATCTTCATGATTATAGTCCTATTGTCCTTAAGGATACCATTGAGTGGTGACATTGGCCACACACACCCAAAATCTGAGATAACCCTTGAATAAGGTCAAACATTCCCTATTCATTTTCTTCTTATTCAATCATAGATTGTAGGGGCATCCGGATGTTCAGTATCTGGCTTAACCCATATCTTTTTCTTTTCAAATAAGGCACAATGATGAAAATAGGTTAAAATATCCGCCAGCGACTCAGTACATCTTCATGGATGACATAATTTTGTTAATTCTTCTAACTAATTCATTCTTCTTACTACTTTTCTTCTAACTAACTTACTCAATCCTACCAGTACTTGGACATATCATCATAAGTCTTTCATACATTATAAATCTACAAGCCTATAAAACTCCAAAAACATAGACATTCATCATATAAGAATCATTTCATAAATATACGAATCATATCATCATTGTCATATTTATTAGACATATAATCAGTGCATTGATACAGCATCATCATATAAAAATTTGACATTGTCAACAAATACATTCTCATCTGACACATTTTTTCCTTAAATTGTTGAGCAGGCATAAAACTCACATGTTGGCATTGGGCAAGCGGGGGAAGGACCTGATCTGAAATTCTTTGACACAACACTCAAAATCGCATTGTATCAAAGAGGAGAAAATGTTGACACCCAAAAATTGACATGCTTCTGAGTCCACATTAATTCATTAATTATTCTTCTATTAATTAATAGTATTTAATCATTTATTAGTTATCTGTATTTTCTCTAAAGGCCTAATCTTTTTATCACTTGTTCATTTCCCTAAAATTTATTAAATAGTTAATTTTATATAATTAGTTCTCCTTAATTAATTAATATTTATTAGTTAGTTAAATTCAATTTCTAATTTCTTATAATATAAATTTAATTATTCAAATTATCTAATTTTTCCTCCAAATTAGTTTAATTTCACATCAATTTCTAATTAATTCCATTTTTTTAGTGTATTTTATTTATTTTCGGACAATTTCATTTTGTGTGTGTGTGTGTGTGTGTGTTTGTGAATAACAATATTCTACAGATTGGATAGGTGAGACTCACATTGTTTGTTGTATATTCTTATCTTCAATCAACAAGCAAATGAGTATAATTATAGGAGATATAATAATATTGAGGCATGTCCTTGAGGAGACACGACTCTATATAATTATGTCTCTTCAACATACGAAATAGAAACTGATAACATTAATCGGTATAATCATATTATAAATGGTGTTTTAAGATCGGTAACATAACCCTGGTCTTTAGTGAAACCCGATCAGTAATCACATTGGATCGGTGTCACTCATGTTGCGTAATAAAACCGATGACAATTGGTATTAATAAAATTGATGTCAGTCAGTATTAACCAAACCGATGACAATCAGTATAAACAAAACTGATGTCAATTGGTATTATTCAAAACCGATGATAATGTGTATTGACCGATACTAATCGGTATCGCATAGTAGTATGAAATATTATTTGATCAATTATAATATACATATGAATATGTATATTAATATATAATTATAACATTATTAATATTATATATATTAATATGCATATATAATGTAGAATGATATTATCTCATACTATTAAATTTAACCGATACAAAGCGGTAATACTAATTTGTGAGTTGAACAACATTATCAATTAATTTTATATAATGTTTATTTAATTCAATATTATAAAGAGATAATGTTGAATATTTATATTAATATATATAGTAGTAATGGTCATTATTATCATATATATTAATATATTATTTATTGATTTTCTCATAATATTATGATCATTTTATCTAATTAAAGCTATAAACATCAACACTCCCCCTTAGCTAGGGAAGATAAAATACGCATCACAATAAGTTCATAAATTGTAAAGGTTTGTTCCCAAGTGGATTGCCTCCATCGGTGATTCTATCCACAGTTCTCAGGTGGATTTCCTCCATCAGTGATTCGATCCACAAGCTCTCATGTATATTGCCTCCATCGGCGATTCTATCCACAAACTCACGAGCTTCAGTGTGGATTGCCTAAATCAGCGATCTATCCAACAGATCTTGTGTGGATTGCCTCCATCGGCAATTCTATCCACAAACTCATGATCTTCAGTGTGGTTTTCCTCTATCATTAATTCTATCCACAAGCTCTCATGTGGATTGCCTCCAGCGGTGATTCTATCCACAAACTCAGGAGCTTCAGTATGGATTACCTCTATCGGAAATTCTATCCACAAGCTCTCGTGTGGATTGCCTCCATCGGTTATTCTATCTACAAATCATGAGCTTCAGTTTGGATTGCCTCCATCGGTGATTCTATCTACAAATCATGAGCTTCAGTGTGGATTTCCTCCTTTGGCAATATTATCCATACGTTCCTAGGTGGATTGCCTCAATTGGCGATTCTATCCACAAGATATCTGTCACAATAGAAGATTAAGTTATTGTAAGATTGTCACCTTCCAATAAATTTAAAAAATACAAGTGATAATGATTTGGAAGTCGTCACTTCCTTATGATTTACACAGGGCGTATATAGTTATAAAATAACATTAATATTATAATCAATAATCATGTCAAGTTTACCTCAGAAGTGTTCTTATCTTTATCAGTGAACTCCCTCCCAATCATAAGGTATCTTGAATTTATTTTAGAATACATATTTCTCTGAACATACATTTGAATTATTAACTTCGACAAGGGAAGCTTGCATTCTAGGTTTGTCAGGACACTTTCTTGCAGTGTTAACATATTTGTCGCATCTAAAAAAATTCATTGAAGAGAAGTCTCTTGGTTTCTTGAATGACTGTTGATCATATGACTTCTTTCCCTTTTTCCTTTTTGAAGTAGTGACAAGAAACTGAACATCTTCTTTAGTGGATTCCGTAATTCCTCTAGATTCATCAAATAAGGCACAATGATGAAAAAAGGTGAAAATATCTCCCAATGACTCAATGCATCTTCATGAATGGCATAAGTTTGTTAATTATTCTAACTAATTTGAACTATTAATTCATTCTTCTTACTACTTTTCTTCTAGCTAACTAAGGCAATCCTACCAGTACTTGGACATATCATCATAAATCTTGGATACATTATAAATCTACATGCATAGAAAACACCAAAAACATAGGCATTCATCGTACAAGAGTCATTTTATAAATACAGGAATGATATAATCATTTTTGCATTTATAAGACATATAATCAGTGCATTCATACATCATCATCATATAGAAATTTGACATTGTCAACAAATTAATACTCATTTGACACATTTTTTGCTTAATTTCTTGAGCGGGCATAAAAATCATATGTTGTCATCGGGCAAGTTGTGGAAGGACCTGATTTGAAATTCTTTGACACAACACTCAAAATCGCATTGTATCAAAGAGCAAAAGATGAAGACACCCAAAAATGGTCATGCTTGTGAGTCCACATTAATTCATTAATTATTCTTCTATTAATTAATAGTTATTTAATCATTAATTAATTATCTTTATTTCCTCTAAAAATATAATCTTTTGATCACTTGATCATTTCTTAAAAAAATTTTAAATAATTAATTTTATGTAATTAGTTAACCTTAACTAATTAATCTTTATCAATTAATTAAATTCAATTTCTAATTTCTACTAGTTTGAATTTAATTATTCAAATTATCTAATGACTCCTCCAAATTAAATTAATTTCCCAAATAAGTTTAATTTTGCATCAATTTCTAATTATTTTTAACTTTTACTATTTTTTATTTAATTTCAATCAATTTCATTTAATTTCAAGTACTAATGTCATATATCTGAGTTAATTGAATTTTATAATTCCATTAAATCTTCCAAAACTCAAATTTATGAGAATTATAAATTCAGAAAAATTAGAAAATCCTTAAAAACTTAAAAATTGATTTTGTGAAAATCATTATCTCTTTGAAATTAAGAAAAAATCCAAATTTTCCTTTTCTTCTAATTTTCATTTTTTGGAAACTTTATCTTTTCAAAAATAAAAATGTGCTCCAATCTTATCTTTCTCTTCTTTTTTATTTAAATTGGAAAGTGTAAGAATTTGCCTAAGGCAAAGAATAAAAATTTCAAGATCTAGAAGCTCAAGAGATAGCACAAGATATACAAATATGATATGATGAATTGATTGATTCAATAATGTTCAAATAATAATAAATTAAGTATAATGTAGATGTACTTGAATATATAGGCAATGCATGATAACTAGGAGTGATGCAAGAGATAACCTATCAACCACACATGGTGGAATCACATGTCCACCAAAGGTGGATCATCCTCCATTTTACAACAAAGTATGTGCAACATGTGCAACAATGAGAGAATGATAATGTGATAAGAGAACTAAATGTAGATCTCACAAATAAGCTAAAAACTATCACCACCTAAAGTGGAATTTATCCTACACCATGTGCTAAACTGAAATGAAAACTCATAAGTGTCTCAATGACAAACTACGATGCAATGCATTATCCTAAGTAAACTTAAGTAAAGTGTAATTAGGTATATTTAATTACAAAAATAGAAAGTTACCCAAATCCTCTTCAGTCTTGAATTTTCTCATACCTCGAGCTCAATTTTCCCAGATTAATCTTGAGAATTCATTCAACTCAAAAATTCTATATAAGAAAAATTCATCCCTCACAATTTAATCTCTCAATTCTGTTTCGAACTTATGCTGAGTTTTTTATCATATTTTCTCAAAGATTTGAGTGTGGATGCAGCCAGATCACTGCTGAGGCCACATGCCAACAATAGAAAAGACAAGCACCTTAATGCTAGAGTTGTATTTATCAGTTTGCATTCTTTTGTGTTTTTTGTTTTCTGATAGTTATGCTTCTTATTTTGTTGTTTGTAGGGATAAGTTTGATTAGTTTTTTTTTATTAAAAAGATATTGGTATTATTTATGTTTAGCTTCTTGCAGATTACCCTTACTATAATTTCCTTCTTGGTTAATATGATATTTCTTTCCTATGGTCTTATCTTCACTTTTCTTATATTTTTTTTGGGTTTCTTAAGATTTTGATCTTTCTTTCATGTAATCTTCTCTCTATATTTGAATTTGTATATTAATATATATAATAATAACATTATTAATATTATATATATTAATATACATATATAATGTAGAATGATATTATCTCATACTATTTAATTTAACCGATACAAATCGGTAATATTAATTTGTGATTTGAACAACATTATCAATTAATTTTATATGATGTTTATTTAATTCAATATTATAAAGAGATAATGTTAAATATGTATATTAATATATATAGTAGTAATGGCCATTATTTTCGATTGAGGTTAAAACAGTTTTTGACGGGAACAGTAACCCTGTACAAAAGAAGCTAAAGATAGGCAGATTATAGCACTAGAAAAAGTGAGACATACAACAAAAAGCAACAGCTGGGGGTATAAGATAGAAACAATAATAACCCTCCAGCATTACGACTAACCAAAAAATTTAACCCAGACAAAAAGAAAGCTAGCCACAAAGCATAGTTAATTCTATTTTTCCACGATCTCAACAGAGTCAGCCATCACATTCAGATACTTTTCAATGGCCTCTCTGAGATCTTTAATTTCCTTTGAGCCACCTAATTTCACCTTTTTGGCACTCGACCTAGTACGAGTTCTTGGGTCAACAATGCTTACATCAATAGCAGTATCATCATCCACTATAATGGGAGTAGTGTTCCCATCCAGCACTAAGAGAAGCACCCTTAAGTTGTTGTCAGTCACCTTCATGCCTTCATAGTTGTTCTTCATCATACGGCTGAGAGTATTTTCAATACTCTGAATGCGACTTTCTGTCGTACGCTAGCGTAAATTAACCACTGCATTAATTCTAAGTTCCAGCTTCTCCAGCAGTCTTTTGTCCCTTTATTCTTCTTGATTTTCATTGTTCTTAGTACCCTTATTCACTGGTTTAGCCAGCAGGATAGCAATCTTATTAACTCTATCCTGGAGGTCATCATACCTACCATTAATGTTTCTAATTTCATCCAGAAGCCAAGAGTTCAGCTGAAAGTCCATCTCAGCCCGCTCTTTGACTACCTGCATAAACCTAGTAGGTTCTTGGCTTTTTTTTGTCTCATTTTCATTGTTGCCACCCGTTTTCTCATTATCATTTTTGTTATTCCCTTCCACATTATTTTCCTCTAATTTTTCTGAAGTCTCCCTAGAATGCTTTCCCTTGTTAGACTCAGACTCAACATAATTCACCAGAATGGGAGTAGTGACAGGTTCAGCTTTCTCTATATTTTTTAGACTTGACTCGCTATTCTTCTTCTCAGTCTATTTAGTTCTCACCTCAGCTTCCTCTGGCATTTTGTTTCCTTCCCGACCTTCTGTATCCTTGTCTTCTGAGCTACCTTTGCTCTCGCTTTCCATTTCCTCAGAGGAGCCAGTAATATCTTGCTCAAGAGATTGAGTATCCTCCCCTGTTTCCATACCGGTTTCCTCTGAGATGAACTTGGCTGCCTCGCTTTTAACACCTCTATCTCCCTTCCCCTTAGCCTCAGATTTGTTGTCCATGTTCATTTCTTCCTCCTCCGTGAGGATCTTAGCAGGTTCATCCCCAACATTGCTTGTTTTCCCCTTTCTCTTTTTCTTTGGCTTGTTGTTGTCACTCGCCATAGGTATTTTTCCTTTCTTTCCCCTATTCGAGCCTTCAGCCTGGAAGTTACCCTGTAACTTAAACTTTGCATATTCAAATATCAACAGAATAAGCCCATCATGGAGAATAGGCTTGTTGGCATTCTTTCTATGTTCCATAATACTGTTACACAAAGATTTGAGGAGAAAATATGGAAAATAATTTTTCGTATTGTATCTGAAATGATTTACCCGCATGAAATGGAAATTATAAACCCTAGTGTACTACCGACCTTCTAGGGTAAAATACCACATTAAAGCTTTAACCATTTTAGCCCAAAAAAGCTTCACATGGCATCGCAAAACATAATCACCCTTCTGTTTAAAAAGTAAATCTCTTTCCTCCTAGGTCTTAGGGTACATTCTGGTAGCATTTTTAGCCATAACCCCACTTCTATAATATTTCAGACTAGACATTTTCAGACCCATAATTTTGGAAATGATTTTCTCAGAGACGAAGAAAGTCTTACCACAGATAGTCACCTTGCCATTGTCCCAGTTGTCCACGAACTCCTTTGGGATATCCTTATCATAACCATGGAGTTTCTCCATATAGTCTGTGACCTGACATTCCTTGAGTCTCTTCCAGACCTCAGCTTCTTTTCTCCATTTGGAAACAGAGGGTTCTTCCCATTTCAACTTTCCACCCATTTTAGCAGTTACCCAAAAAATGGAAAATCGCACAGAAAGAGTGTGCTGAAAGCTGTGCAGGTGAATAATGGGGAAATGCCACCTTTTTAAATAAATGATAACATCTATCTCATAAATTTTATAATTAATTCACACGTCTATCATCTGTGTGAGGCTTGAAATTGAGGCAAATCTGATTACTATCTTTACTTGTCATCATCAAAAGTAATATTTCTGGGTTTGTGGTGGATTTGATCGTACCTCAGCAGATTTATGATATCATTTTTTAATCCTTGGTTGCCTTGCCAGTCTCTGACATCAGCACTTAAAACACCCTCATTTGCTACGCTGTCAACCATGCGGTTCGAATCTCTGAATGTGTGGTTGACGTGAGTGATCTCGAACCCTGCTAACAAATTTTTTATCTGATCCATGATATGACCAGTATTCCAAGAGGGAGGATGAATTCCATTGATATAATTAATTTTGTTCATCGCGTCCCCTTCCAACCATAGTTTTGAACAATTCTAACTTTTAGATAATTTACAAGCATAGAGGGCTGCCATAGCTTCAGCCATATGACTAGTTTGAAAACCAATAGGGATTACAGAGGTAGCAATACATCTACCTACAATGTTTCTAACTATACAACCGTATCCAGCAATACCAGGATTACCTTTAGCCGCTCCATCAAAATTCAATTTATGCCATCCAGGTGGAGCGAAGCTCCAGATAGAAGACTCGCAGGAGGAAGGAGAGGGATTTAGCTTAGAATAAAATTTCCAATGCTCAATAATATCCTTATTAGGGTTCCCTTCCATTAATTTCAGTTTTAGAGCATAAGCAATTTTAGTATTTTCAATAGTGTTGCTAATATTTTTGGATCCGACCAAGAAGGGAGTGGAGGTGTTGTTTCTGAAGATCCTGTCATTTCTTTCTTTCCATATCCTCCATATGACATGAGGGGCAGTAAAATTCCACACAAGTTTTCCCAATTAGTGAGGGGTGGGAGATCTACATTGATTCAGAAAATCTTTAATAGTATTAGGGAACACCCAGCTTACTTTCTAGTGCTACAACACAACCCTCCAGACATCACTTGAGAATTGACAATGAAGTAGGAGGTGAGAAGATGACTCAGCATCTTTCATACAAAGGTAACATCTGTTGGGTATCATCCAACCTCTTTTTGGCAGGTTCTCAGTAGTAAGGATTTTGTCCTGAATAAAAAGGCAGAAAAAGAAGTTAATTTTGGGAATCAGGAAAGGGTACCAAACCTTATCCTGGTTGGACTCCTCACGAAGGGGGGAGATCATCGAATAAGCCGAAGCCACTGAGAATTTACCATTTGAATTAGGGGCCCAAACAAGTTCATCTTCACAGTTATCTCTAATAACCCAGGGAGCAAGATCCAAGTTAATAAGATTCAAAAGAGGGTGTATGATAATCAGGTAGATCCATTTGTTTTCTTTCCAGTAATCCACAACTTTACACCCAACTCTGAGGGTGGAGATCTCCGCAAACTAGGTCATTCCTGGGTACTGGTAGAGAGGTTTTTCCTTAAACCAAGGATCCTCCCAGAAAACTTTTTTCTGCCCATTGCCCACTTTCCATGTAGCTCCTTTAGCCACAAGATGTCTAGGTTTCAAGATGTTGTTCCAAATCACAGATCCCTGAATAGAGTTAGAAGAGGATAAGAAGGATTCAATAGTGGCAATGGCGAAAAGATATTTAGACTTAAGGATTTTATTCTAGCCTTTTTCTTCTCCAAATGTTCTCTAGCACTGCTTAGCTAGGAAAGCCATATTAATGTCCTTAATTTTTCTAATACCAAGGCCCCCATGTTTAATAGGCTGACACACTTTCTCCCAAGCCACCAGGTGGATTCTATTTTTCTCTTCCTTTCTAGACCACAAGAATCTTTTCTGAATGTTCTCAATAATATCAGCAATCTTGGAAGGGATTTTGAAGAGACTCAACACATAAATAGGGAGATTTTGGAGGGAACTCTTGAGCAGCAAAATTTTTCAAGCATTGTTGAGGAGGGTACCTTTCCATCCAGCAAGTTTATTGTTGAACTTATCCACTATTGTATTCCAGAAAGACTCTAGAGGTTTTAGACCCATCGGGAGGCCCAAATAGAAGGAGGGGAAGTTTGCAATGGAACAACCAAGGATAGCCGCCATTCTATGCTAACGCTTAGGGGGAGTGTTAACAAAAAAGAGGGAAATTTTGTCCCAATTTATAAGCTGACCAGTAGCTAAGGAATAAGTATCAAGAGCCTTCTTGATAGATTTAGCTTATTTAATAGAGGAGGATCCCATAAGCACAATATCATCCACAAACTGCTCATGGGAGCTAGGAGGATAATTGGATGAAGGGAGAAGCCCCTGAATCAAACCCTCTAGGACCCCTTTAGAAAACATTCACCCCAGGATTTCAGCCATGATAGCAAAGAGGATGGGGGAAATAGGGTCCCCTTGGCGGAGTCCTCTGGAAGGGAAAAAAAAGACTAGAAGCTGAACCATTCACCAGCACCAAAATAGAAGGAGAAGCAATGAGTTGCTGAATAAGGCCCACCACTTTCAAAGAGAAGCCAAAGGCAGAATGGACTTTGCACAAGAATTTCCAATCCACTCTATCATAGGCCTTAGAGAGGTCAACCTTCATTAGGAAGCTATCCTTTTTCAAGACCTCAAGAGAGTGAATGTTCTAATGAAAAGAAATGAGAGTCCAGAATTTGACGGCCTGGGACAGAACCATTTTGCTGGGGGGAGATAATATTTGGAAGGATCTTCAGAATACGGGTCATGAGGACCTTGGAGATGATCTTATAGAATGCATTACACAAGCTGATAGGTCTAAAGCTATCAACATTATCCGCCCCTGGTCTCTTAGGGATAAGGACAAAAAAAGTAGAGCTCACTTCCCTCAAGAGGGATTCAGAACCAAAGAATTCTTTCACAGCATCTGAAATTTCTTTCTCCACAATGTCCCAGAAAGACTGGAAGAAGAAAGGAGGGAACCCATCCCGACCAGGAGATTTTTCTCCTTTAAATGAGAAAACCACAGCCTTGATTTCTTTAGTCGACGAAATTTTACTCATCATTATATTATATTCTCTTGACATGATACTTGGAATCGAGTCCAGAAGTAATTGTTGATTATCCTCGGGAAGGTTAGGGTGTTCTTTAAGAAGAGAAGCAAAATAACTAGATAATTCTTTTTTGATTTCATCCTCCTTTCTCAGCCTACCATGAGGCCCATTTATATGCTCAATCCTTTTGGCAGTCTTATGTGTCTGGGCAGTCAGATGGAAGAACCAGGTGTTCTTATCCCCCACTTGGAGCCAAAGATCTCTGGAACATTGCCTCCAAAACACCTCCTCCTTAGAAATAGTGTTATGATAATCACCTTGGATTTTGGTTTCCTTAATTTTGTTCTCTGCAGTCAAACCCTCCAAATCAATAGTTTTTTGGATCTCTTGGAGGTCAGCTTGGATCAAGCTTTTAATTTTAAAAATACCCCCAAACTCTTCTTTGTTCCAGACCTTAACTTTGTTCTTAATTCTTTTGAGTTTTTGAACAACTCTATACATAGTTGTACCTTCTACTTGGACGTTCCACCAGTTAGCAATATTGTTTTCTATGTTTGGGTGCTGCATCCACATTTTCTCAAACTTGGAGGGATAATTTATCTTACCTAGAATAGGATTCACCTGGATGGAGATAGATGAGTGGTCTGACCGTACCCGGGGGAGAGAAGACAGAGAGAAATCATAATGAAGAATCCAATCCATAGAAAGTAGGGTCCTATCCAGACGAACTTGGATCAAGTTATCTCCAGTTTGTTTATTATACCAGGTAAAGTTATTTCCTCTAAGTTCAAGATCCAAGAGAGCTTGTTTGTTTATAAAATCCATCAGATCCACCCCACTTTCAATTTGAGACATAATACATCCAAATTTTTTAGAATCAGAAAGAGGGGTATTAAAATCTCCAACCACCATCCACTAATCATTCTTCAAGTTGCTTCTCTCAAATTCCAATCTGTTCCAAAATCTATGCCTGCCAATTTTAGAGTTGGGCGCATAAATATTTGATAGAACCCAAGTGAAACCATCCTTGATATGATTGAATCAAATGGAAGATATATTACCTTCAGATTTTATAATTTCTCCTGAAATAGTATTGATGTTCCAAAAGGAGGCAGTACCTCCAGAGGCCCCCACTGAACTACAACCAGCAACACCACATTTTTTAAACATTTTTAACTTTTCCACTTTGTCTCTAGCCATTTTAGTTTCCTGAATAAGGATGATGTCTGGCTTCTGATCCCTAACTAGATTTCTCAAAACATCCTATTTGTGAGGCTATTCAATCCCCTGATGTTCCATGAGATAACTTTCATTTATAACTTTTGGGAGCAATCCTAGCTGGTTCTCTGTCTCCCATCCACTATACTTTGTCTACTTTCCTGTTCTCGAGTGAATCTATTTTTAGGTCTTCCCCTAGGAATTTTAGGGGTGCCCACATCTGCTTTCATAGCTCTAGTAACAACACCTCCTAGGGGCATCCCAAGATTTGGGCTATTATGTTTCTTTTTACTGTGAGATACCTCAGCCCATAGATCCTCTTCGCAGGATAAAAAAGGGTTAGATTCTAAAAGAGAGTCTGCCCAGCTATTAATAGGTCATGGGGTTTGGGGGCTTAAGATTCTATCATCATATTTAACACCTATATCAATGATAACACCACAAGGAGAAGATGATTTCTCAATACCAAGAGATTCCATACATGTTAGGTCATTAGCTAGGTCACCTTCTATTTCTCCTTCCTCAAAGGAGTCTACTGGTTCTAAATCTTCCAACGGGAGTAGCTCCTCACTGGTCCTAAGATTTGTAGCCACCAGGGGGGATCCGTTTAGGCTTGAAACTGAGCCATTCCCTAAATAAATAACTAAGTCTGTCGAGATGGGAGCTTTAGGTTTAGCCTATGTATTCTCCTTCTAGATCTTCTTTGGTTCCTTAACAGGAATATTTTTTTCCATTATTAAGAGTAGTAATGGCCATTATTATC
>MU228001.1:572720-586731 GCA_018584345.1 Thuja plicata | reverse complement strand
TCAGTGATAAAAATCACCTAGGACATTAAATTTAAAAGAATTATGCCAAGCAGTAACAGGGTCGTTTGGACATAACTCGAGGGTATGATCACACTTAGGGAAAATAGGGTCTATAGTTGCGACAGACCAAAATTAGGTGGTTACACTATGTAGTATCATAGAACCAAGTGCATGGTATGATAAAACCAAGTGCATGGTATTAGAGGCCCAATTGCACAACATCAAAGGCCCAACTAAGAAACTCTTGACAAAGTGCACAGGAAGCTTGACCAAGTGCTCAACTTGTGATCAAAGGCTAAAAACACAAGAAAAAACTTGCAAAATAGAAGACTTTTGACCATATTAAGAATTGAGGACTCAGGAAACATGAAACTAGGGTTCATTTTAGACCATTTAGGATTGATTTGGAAAATATTTAAATCAATTTTGAACCCCAAATTATTCTATGTGCAGATTGGATTCACTTTGAAACAACTCAACCAAGCAAATCAACAATCAATCCTAAACCATTTGAACATTCTTTTTAGATTCCCAAATCAACTATGAGTGTTCATTTTAAGATCCTTTTAAACTTATAAAACTTTATTTGACAAAATTCACTCAATTAGGACCCCTTAATGAGGCTAGATTGCAAGTTTGAACAGGATTGAAAGAGAACTGATTAGATGGCCTTACATGGAATCCTAAACTAGATAAAGCTCATTTTACGAACACAAAACTTGAATGTGTGATCCATTTTAAGAAGCCAAACTAAAATATGAGGATCAATAATAGAGTTAGGGTTCATTTTCATCATTTGGGGTTCGTTATAGCTTTAGAACTGAGAAAAATGGAAGTCGAAATGAAAAAATTTAGAACTAATTCCTAAACCTTATTGTGCTGATCCTAAATCATCAAAATGCTTTCCATGTTGCCAACTATGTAGAAAGGTCAACCAACTGTGTAGCTCTGGGAACTAAGACTGCAAGACTAACAACCAATTACACAGGACTTGAGCAACTGCATAGGACTTCAGACCAACTACGCAGATCTCTTCCAGGACCCTGAAAATGTACAAAAAAAACAAAATCCAATCAGTTAGGAATATTTCATATCAGGTTCACCAATTGTATAACAGGAAAATGAGGAAATTATGAACACAAGAGGAACCATTAAAGTTTAAAGTATGCATAATCAACCTATCCAAACACAAAATAAATTGAGACAAAAGATATGCAAAATATAACCAAACTCCCTCAATTTTACAATTCTACTCTTTCTTTCTTCTCCAAAAGTTGATATTTCTCTCATATGGACACAATGCACTCAATATATGAAATAAAAAGACAATAATTATGGTGAGAAGATCTGAAATGTGATGGTTAACTTGATTGAGAAAAAATATCTCAATTTATAGGATTAGAGACCAAATTGAAGAATTAGCAATCAAGTGCACAAATTCAAAGATTGTCATAATTGGGAAGTGAAATAGGAAATGTGTCATATTATGACAAATTGCAAGAGATTCAATTGGGAAAATTAGTGTGGAGAAAGAAAGGGAAATTTGTCATAAAATATGACAGATTGTGACAAAGGAAAAGAAGAAAGTGTCATAAATTATGACAACTACGAAAAAATGGAGGTTAATTAAAAGGAGGGAATTTTGAATTTTAAAAACTCATATTTCCTACCAAAATGGAAATTAGTAAATAGGAATTAACCAATTAATTAATTGGAATTAATTGATGAACATTGACAATTCACTCAAATAATGATGAGGAGAAGGCATTGATGAACCTAGAAATGCTCCCTAGGAGACATCGATGAACTTGAAAATACTCTTGGATTGATGATGATAAGGCATCGATGAACTTTGACAATGTCATGGACAAGATTGATGATGATACCATTGATTAAGTTTGACAAAACTATTGAAGGAGGATTGAAAAGGGATGAGGAATTGATGAACTTTGATAATACCCTAGAATGATATAAATGAGTTTGGAATAATCTTGGATTGATTTAGAAAGATTCAGATTGATTAGATTGATTAGGATTGGTTTAGAAACATGATCAATTCAGAAAAAATGAGAGAAATGTTAGTAATTGATGACATGGAAGAATGACACAATATTAGAGAATGATAAAGATAAAAAACACAATATATAAGACATGTTAAAAGGGTAAACATAGGTGTGAACCATTTTTAGGTGTCTACATGGATATGTCATTTGATGGAAATATAAAATATTTCTCTTCTGATGATTAGGGAGATGAAGGGATGATGGGAAATATGGAGGCTTCTTGAGGTTGAACTTCTTCATGGGAGGTGTATGTGTCATTGGTGTGAATTTTTTGGAATGTGCCATTTCTAGAAAAGGGTAGATGATTTTGACTATGTTCAACAATAAGATGATGTCTATGACCCATCTTTTGACGAAAATGATTGAAAGGATTAAATTGAAATGTTTGTTTCTTCAGAAATCTTATTGGTGTTACCACGTTAACATTTTCATTTTGTAACATATTTGTTGACTAGACGTATGGCATAGTAGGTTGCATATTGATATTTATTGATTGATGTCCAAAGGATGACACATTTGAAATTGTGTTTTTTTTTTTAAATCCGCGGTGGTAGATTAAAGGAAATAAGTGAATGTTTATCAACATGTGATGTGAATTGAGGCATATAGGTTGATCCATCAATAGGGTAAGGATATAAGTCCTCTACAGTGTAAGACTTTGGTTGTTTCTGACTTTGACGATAATCTATCTAGGTTCACATGTCTTGGATTTATTGTAAGAGGATATCAATTTGTAAATGCTTGTTTTCTAACTTGGGGAAAATTTATTGATAGACAAAACAATCTATGTCATCATAGTAGTTGGTTTCCTGATCTTCTTTATATGGGGAAATGAATTGAAGTACATGTCATCTGAGTTATTCCTTGTTTGAGATCTCTTTACGTGTCTCCAACCAAAAGGGTATGGTCAAGACATCTTGATATTTCTTTGAAGTGTTTGGAATGTGATTCTAATTGATATAAGTGATTCCAAAATTGAAATAAGTCTTTATCGTGGAGTTTGATAGAGAAAGATCTATCTCTACGATTAAGATTTGTGATGTTGATTTTGACTTCTTGGTTCTAATGACCTGGTGTCCTTGATGATGAACTTTTTAAATATGAGATTAAAGGTTGTTTGACGACACTTACAAAAAATATTTGTAGAGCTTCCCACATCATCAAAAAGAAATCCTTTGACATGAAAGATGAAGACTAGAAAAGTTGGGATTCACTTTACAAATTAAATTGTTTTTAATGTATTAGAGAAAATGACCACTGAGAGCTTGTGGGTGAAGTTATGAATTTGTACTAGACAATATATTTTGTTAAAAAGCTTTTTTGGGAAGAAGTTTTATTGTTTGAGGATAAATGGTGGAGATTTTTATGGTAGATTACTTGAATTTATTCATGATGTAGTCAAGGCCAGAGAGATCTGAAAAGAGATGTCCATTCTTGCAGCCAACAATAAGAACAACAATGGAAACCACAACGTGTAAAAAAATATAATCAATATTAATTCAGATTCTTCAAAAATGTGCAATTAAATAACACATGTCGAGTTGTAAGGTCTTCTTGGTTATGGCCATATACAAAAAAAAATACACTAAGATCTATCAAAAACATCTTTTGCAAGCTTTAGATCACCCCTTAACTAGCCTAGACATGTAATAGACAACAATCTGGCAGGAAAACTCAAGACAGATCTAAACTTGTGCTCGCAAGCCACAAAGCAATCCTCTTGTTTCCTGAAATAATAAGCTACTATCCCTCTAAGGTATCCTTCATCTAGTTCAGATCCAAAGACCTTTACAATAACTATTCCACTACTTCCCTCTCTAACCTTCTTACTCTACCCAAACCATCTTTTTATACAACACAACCACAAGTCAACATCAAGAACACAACACCCAATGTGTTCTTTACCATTCATCTTCCAAAAACCATTAAATTTACATAGCAGAGTGAACCAAATGAGATTTAGGTCATCACACCTCCAATGGTCAATCAAAAACTTGAGGAATGTAACCCCAAATTAAATGTAGCACTCGGCCAACCCAAACAATCAGAAAAAACTCATCGGTGATTAAGAACACCGAAACCAGGCCACTTGGTGAGATGCATAACCGAGCCAAACACCACCCAATAGAAACCACCAAAAAAATCATATCCAAGAACCACCAAGCCCAGTCACTGAGTCCAATGGTGAAGCAACACATCTTCCAACTGAGAAATGCCATCGAATGCCTGAGAAACTCAAGTCTCCAACTGAGCTTCCTACCAACAACCAAAACCAAACCAAAAGATCTTTTTGGTGATAAAGGATTGCCAACTACCCTAGGATGCTCCTACATCAATTCAATTTTGTTGTGTGATAATTAGAATTTTTAGATTTGATAATTAACAATGAGGATCAATGCATAACCTTACATGGCAATGCCAATAGTAGCACTAGCTCAAAGCTAAAGCTTGATGAGGGTGGGTGTACTATTATTGTATGAGATGAGGTAGAAAAAATTATAATTTTTTAAAATTCATTATGTTTTTGGAGGTTGCGTGGGGGAGTTTTTTTTCTGATGCTTTTAGTGGTTCTTCAGTTTGTGTTATTGTTGGATGGTTTTCATAGGAATAAATAAATCCAGGAGTAATCACCTTTTTTCCTTCTAAAGTGAACATTAGGACCCAAATAAATTATAAAATGTATATTTCCATTATAGTTACAAGAGAAACGACAAATACAATATACATAGACAAATTGATAGACCTGTAGCTTTCTGCTTCATCAACACAATAAAAATCCATGAATTGTTATATATCTATCATCCTACTCAAATTTTTTCACACCCAATAGAAAATGGAACACTCTAATGCATCTTTGAAACACTTGAATATCTCCTACATTACAAATTACAATCCAAATCTCCTAGCCTAAATTGGACTTTTAGGACTGTCGTTGCTTGGGTAACATTTATATTGGAATTTATCAATTCTCACACTATTACAAAGTAACAAAACAATATTATTTATTCAATAATATAAAGTATAATCAATATATTTCAATGTCTATGTTAACAAAGCCATTCTTCTCTATAGTCAACTTACCCAATCAATGAACCACAAAATGTCTTCCTATATACTAACATGTTCAATTATTGACCTATCAACATGGCATTGTTCTATAGTGTAACATAAGAAATAGAGTGAACCCAAAAGGAAGAGGTTATGATGGGTTCACGATGTCATATTGTATAGTCAAAAAATGGAAGCACTTCCATTGTAGACATGTTTAGCCTCCCGAATAAGTGGTTTGGGGTCATGAAAAGCACCTTGAATGGGTTCCTGATCTTGACATGGCTTCCTCCATGTTATGTTCCTCTTTCCACTCCTATTTGGCCTAATTTCGGCATTCTGGATGGCAGACTGGTGATTTTGGGCTTCAGGGTCAAGGTTGACATTTTAGGTCTATGTCGACCTCAACCCTGACCTAGGTTAGGGTTGAGGGGGTCAACCTCAACCGTGACCTAGGTCAGGGTTGACCTTGACCTTAACCCAGGGTTCAGATCTTGAGGTCTTGCAGTTTCAGGAGGTCGGCCTTTGCAAAAAGTATTTTCCACTTCTAGGTCGGTTGTTTTGGGTTTCGAAGTGTTGATTCTGAAATTATATTTAATATGGGTCCTCTCCTAGGGGTAAAAGCTTTAATGGGATTTAATTCTTCTATGTAGGCCTCCTTGGGAGATTGTGCCAAAATTTCATATAAAAGGGAAGCTTTCTCTCTCATTTTCTCTAACCATCATCAAGTGAGCTAAGCATTGAGAACTATCATCAAGCATTCCCAATTGAGATCAAGCATTATCAAGTGAAGTTCAAGCAAGAAAGATTTCAAGCAAGTATTCATCTACTCAAGTATCCATTTTCATGAAGGAGATCCATTGGAGGCCATTGAAGGATTGAAGCTACAAGGTGCCCTTTTGGTGATCTCTCCATCCACCTTCTTCCAAGCCTTTTTCCAAATTCAAGAACCCATTCAAAACTTGGTGTTGGAGATCTACAAGTATGAGATTGAAGACATCCTACCTTTCTACATTCTACATTTGAAACATACATGTGGTTTCAAGGATTCAAATCCTCCACAAGGACTTTTTCAAGCAAGGTGAATTTATGCATTTGCTTTGTCCATTCCTGAAATTTCAATTACATATATTTGAGGTTAATTCCAAAACTGGGGTTTGACTAAGGCAAACCCCTCCCCAACAAAAAAACAATCTCCTTTTTCTTGCAGGTTTAGGTACAGAACAGTGGCTTTGAACCCAGATCTGGATACCCTTTTCGGCAAACTTTTGGGATCCATGAACAAAGTCACTTTCGGATCTGTGCAGGTGAGGGTTGACATTATTGGGTCAGGGTTGACATTTTTGGGTCAAGGTCTACCTTTTTCATAAGACGACATCGGAATGGAAAATGATTTCTCATTTTTGTTTGTCTCTGCATTTCGGTTCAGTATCAACTATCAGTTTTTCCAGAAACAGTCTACAGACCTCAGAAAACAACATTCTTTGATATGCAATATTTCAAGGTTAGTTCATTTCTCATATATTTTCAATTACAATCATATATAATTTCCATACATATAAATTACAGAATTTAAGACATCTCCTTTGTTATTCTCCTTTCCAAATAGTTGATTCATTTGTGCATTAACCCTTCTTTTCGGTTGATCAACTTGGATCTCCCATTTGTGTATTTGGAAATTGAAAAGGAACATCTTATCTTCTCCTTAATCACAATTACAATACATAGTCAATTCAATTCAATTAAGGTTAAAAGAATCAAATACAATCTAGGTAATTCAAAGAACAATCTACACATCAACACCTTACATTTCAAGATAATCAATTCACAAACAATATGTAAATCAAATCAATCATTTTTATATCTTATCCATTTTATCTATTACATTTTAGTAACACAATCCAATTCCAACATGTTACATTTTAATAAACATTCTATTCCCCCCCACATTCTATTTTCATAAATTACACTCTATTTTCATGTGTTACACATATGTAGATTGGGTAAAAGAGGAAGAAGAAGGAAGGGAGTCCCTCTAACCCTTGGGGGACCTAAGTTAGATTAGTAAAACCCAATGTATGTAGGAGTACTGATGAAATATACAAATCCTTTTAGGGGTTTCAATTTAAACATCTCTTTGTTTATCTTCCTTGGATGTATTTTTTCCTTTATGTAAAGTAAAGAAAGAACAGATGCAAGTATGCACAACATTAAATTGCATAAAAAGGAGTGCTATGAAATGAAAAAGGAGGAATATAGTCACCTTAAATAAAAATGCAACTCATAAGTTTAGATCTAGAAAATGATTGTCAAATGGTATCAGAAACTTAAGGTATCAAGAATAAGTAAACTTCTCTGGTATAGGTTGACCTTGGGTATAGTTCAAGGTCAACCTATACCTGAAAGATTGCAAACTGAAACTTCTGCTATGAGACAAAATCCTTAACCCTAGAATTGCATGTTCTAAGTCTAGAAATATGAGAGTCCCCAAATTTGGTCTTGCAAACAAGAAGAAGGGAATTTGTTGGCGGGGGGAGGGGATTTTCTTAGTCAAGTCATTGTTTAGGACTCATCTTTTTTCTTCTAAAGTGAAAATGAGGACCCAAATAAATTATAAAATGTACATTGCATTTATAGTTACAAGAGAAATCGCAAATACAATATACATAGACAATTTGGTAGACGTGTAGCTTTCTGCTTCACCAAGAATTAAAACCATGAATTGTCCTATATATCTCATCCAATTCAAAAAAAATCATACCCAATAGAAAATGTAACACTCTAATGTTTCTTTGAGACACTTGAAGATCCCCTACATTACAAAGTACAATCCAAAGCTCCTAGCCTATATAGGAATTTTAGGACTCCCATTGCTTAGGAAACATTTATATTGGAAATTATGAATGCTCACACTATTTCAAAGTAACAAAATAATATTATTTATTAAAGAATACAAATTATGATCAATATGTTTCAAAGTCTATCGTAACAAACCCATTTTCCTGTATAGTCAACTTACCTAGTCAATGAACCACTAACTTTCTTCTAATATAGTAACATGTTCAATTTATGACCTAACAATATGATATTTTTCTATAGATGTAACAATTATAAATTATCTCCCCACACTCCTTATTACATCACACTAAAGAAGGGTAGCAATGATGGACTACACAAACAATCCAGAACTTGTCTAATTGAACATTTCAATGGGTTCTCTGACTATACTTCAATAATCACGAATCAAAACATACTAAACTATTCATAATAAAAACACTCCTATTGTGAATTAAGATATTCAATAAAGTACACTACTTCACATGTGAATTGAGACTTACTCGCTATCCACTATATTGGACTATATGTATGAATCAAAAAAATACCATCGACAATGATAATTATTCCCTTGTAAACCAATATACACTCCATATTAATAACAACAATTCAGCTACAAATTCAGACACACTCCACATCTACACATACATTACTTAACCAATAGACCAATTCTTCACATCCAAAATTATAAATTGAGACACTATCCTCGTTTGCGTGTACAACATTTCACCAATTGACCAATACTTGGCATCCACAAATAAAAAATCAAGGAAATGTCTATAATCCCCCATGCTCAAAAGGGTTAATAATATTAATATTAGGTGACTCTCAGACAATGTACCCAAATTTTGAACGAGAAGCTAACTCAAGATAAGAATGTGGTTTCATTTTCCTATGGGTCATACATCTTCCTCTCTGACCTTATTAAATATGTGTCGTATATTATAGAATGCACAGAAAGAGGAGCTTCAAAATCACAAGCATGAGGTGGAAAAAGAAAGGTTTTCATTTGGAAGTTGTCAAGTTCATGTTAGGATAAAGTGTCATCATCAGGTTGTAAATTCTATGTTATTATATTAATATCCCAATTATATGATGTAAATATGGTCATAGGGAAAGGGTTAAGGGGTAATTGTAATTTAATTATTCTTTTTTTTTTTTTTCCCACATGTGGGAATCCAAGAAGGGGGTGAAATACAAAATAATAAAGACAAAAAAGGTGACTGCTGAACTTGCCATGTTTGGTGCCTAGGAAAGAGTTTTAAAGGAGGAAATTATGTTTTGTTTTTAAAAGAATGAAAATCAATGGCTAAGACATGGGGAATTGAAAAGGTAGATTTTCCTAATTTGGGCCTTTAAGGATTCCCTACATCTCTATATATTGGGTTTCTTAGAATCTAACATGTATGAGGTGATTTAGAAGTACCTATAATCTACTAGAATTGGGAGTATAAGGAGTATTTTGTATACATCTCGTGTATTTAAAGATAAATGCAATCATGGCATCATTCTTGTCGAGTTTCTTTCCCTCAATTGTTTTCTTCACTTAATTATGGTGTTATGTGTTGATTCTGTGATATTTGATGTTTTTTGTATGGCCAATTTTTTTGTCATAGTCTCCATTAATGGTATTCTACAAACAAGCTCCTTTACATGATGTTTTTTCATAATTCAAAGGGTTTAATTTCAAATTTCTATTGTGGTATTTACCTATATTTTCTTACTAGTTCAACCAAAAGTCTACCGTATTACAATGACACAAGTCAGTTATAAACCCCTTTAGAATATGATAACGTGTCCAAACTTATTTTATAGCTTCATAAAGTAAAGGATGTAATGCAGTTTTGTTTCACATATCACTAATTTCCACTAAAAATAAATAATCAATTGTTGATTTGTACCTCAAAAAAGTAAACTAATTTGACATGTTTTAAGCATTGCGAGGTTCTATTTGATGCCACCATTTACTCAATCCTTTAAAAATGACAATGTTTCTACTCTTAGAGAAATCCAAAATCAATTTAATTCAATTCAATTACTCACCTAATATGTTCTTTGTTTTCTAAAAATGGCAACATTTGAAGACGCAATAATCGTGTTCTTGAAAACATTTGATCCAATCATCTTTAGTTGATCCAACAAGCATTTAGAACATGCACATAGGAATTATCCCAAGAATATGTTTTTTATTTGTAAGCATAGGAATTAACCATGAACAATGATTACAACGCTATATTGAAAATTGGAAATTCTTATGTAATAGAAAATTAACAAAAAATATATATTTATTCCATAATATAAAATACACATGATCAATACATTTCAATGTATTGATTCGTTTTGTGTATGTGTGTGCAAAAATTATATAAAAAGCATATAGATATATTTGTGTCACACATCACCTTTATTATTGGTACACTGAAAACTTAACAAGAAAGATTATTTGAATGTAGTACCTGATGGAGAAATGAATAGAACACTAGCTCATGATCCCTCTTTGGAATAAGCTCCATCAAAGTACATTTTCCACGGGCCACCTTGTTGTGTCTTCAACTCTCCAACCAATGGATCAATATTTTATCTTTGTCGAGAGATTTCTTCAACTCTAAATTTTTCCATGTCCACATCCACACAACATTTAAGCATATCATTTTGCACCTTTTCTACACTCATCGGTGCTCATGTCTCTTTATAAAAATTTAATTCATTCTCATCTACTTGGATTGTTGCATAAGGCAAGTCCAATTGTACATGACCTCCAACTACTGTAGCCCACAGTCTAGACAATATCATACCATAATGGGGTTGGGTATCTACAACACCTGCATCCATTTTGTAGGTTGCTTCAGAAAAGAAAAAAATCTTCACCTCAGCTCCTTTTAGAGTTCCAACCATAGGGACTTCTCTATTATCCATGGCATAACACCATATCCATACCCAATTTTTTCAATACTCCATATGGTGTTACATTTGCAGCAACACCATAATCAATCCACAATTTTTTACAAGTTTATTATTTATCAAAAAGGTTACATAGAAAGGATCCACTTGGGAGGGTTCTTAGGTGATCATATTTCCCACATATAAGATAGGGGTTTCTGTTAGAAATAATGGAATGATGTGTACTGAGAGGGGAGGGGTGAATCAGTACCCTCAAAACTTTTATCACTTATCCTTAATCCTTTTAGTAATCAATTGTATTACCAACCATATATGCTATTCTATCTTTTTGTATGTTGTATCAAATCATAAACTTAATAAGCATGTAAACATTCATAAAAATATACATGAAATATATAGACACATGACAGAATATTTGGTAACACAAAAAACCCTTCTTAGAAGGTAAAAACTACGGTGGGGATGAAACCCACAAAGCTTCACTATCTCTAGAATGGAAGGGGTTGGTTAAGGCTTACAATTTTGATCACTTCTGATGATCTACCCTGTTAGGAGTATCATGTAAAGACTCATTAATATCTACTCTATTAAGAGCTTTACAAACATTGTTAGTGTGCACTCGGTTAAGAGATTTACAAAGGATTGTTAAATCCACCTTTCTCAAGGATTTCTTCTATTTTCTACACTTGTTAGAATGTAGTAAAAAATATACATTGACCTGAGTATATGCAATCTAGAATTGATGATTATAGATCCAATTAATATTACATGTATATTTATCACCTATAGTGATTGATCAATACCTTTGTTCTTCTCGATAGCCTTGGTTCTTGTTCTTGATAACTGATTTCATCTTTGGCTGTTCTTCTGCATCAAACTCTCAATTTGATCTTTATATATACTTCTCGGCTACAATAATCATCACACATATTGTTCTGATTGATTACATATCTATTTTTCCAATGATTTTGACCTAAATGAGTTTCACTTATAACAATGATAACTCTATGATCAAAGGTTTACGATTTGACCTTGATCTCCTAGTTTGTATGTTTCTAATGAGTTAGAATAATTAAAAAAATTACAATTACATTGCTTGTCCTTCAAGAAATGGATTTAAAGCTAATAGAAAAGCTAAATATAAAACACAAGTGTTTTATCTGACGTGGAAGTCAGATCCACATTTCTCAGAATTCTAACTGTATCTCGGTAGACTAGTGCTCAGGTTGCTCTGTAGTCTGTCTGGTTCCTCTATAATCTATTCTGTCGAGTTGCACTGTAATCTTCTTTTCAAGTTCCTCTGTCATTTTTTCTCTATCGGGTTTACTCTATCAAGTTTGCTCTATCGGGTTTGCTCTGTCAGGTTTTCTCTGTCGGGTTTTCTTTGTCGGGTTTTCTTTGTTGGGTTCCACTTTGTAACATTTTTGGGTTATGCTATGTCGTCGGGTTCCCCTATAAACTTGTCTATCGGTTTGCACTAACCCTGTCTTTTGGTATTGGTGTTATTGACAGTTTCAAAACTATTTTTCCTTTAATACTAATGGAAAAATGTGTCTTCAATCTCCCCCTTTGACATTAGTATCAAAAACTAATATGTACAAATACTAAAATGTTTATTAATGTACACCATGTGTTTACCTTGTCATTATGACTCCCACTATGTATAATGATGGTATAGGGTGATCTCATAATAGTGTGTCCCACTTTTTGGGATGAAGGACTTTGGACTTGCTCCAAAAAAAAAAAGTTGATGGCTTCGCGTGAAGTATTGACTTCACGCGAAGTGACTGATAGGCTTCGCACGAAGTCATGACTTCACTTGAAGTACCCCACACAGGGTACTTTGTGCGAAGCCATACTTCGCGTGAAGCCATTTTTTGCCAGAATTTGTTTAAATTTTCGACTATCCATTTCATTTTTACTATTTACTTTTTGAGATTTTGTGGACTCGGGGCTTAGAGCGAACCAGTGACAACCAGTACGACGTCAGTAGCTCTTGAGCTTCTTTGATCTCTTGTGATTGTTACTAGTACTAGGTACACACATTTTTCTCATTTTTTATTGTAAATTGTATGTTTTATATTTATTTTAGCTAATTATTTGTTTTAAATAATATTTAGTTTGTAGAAATGTTAGAAAATTATAGTTGAATTTTAGAATATGTTAGAAAATTATAGTAGTATGTTAGAAAATCATAGTAAAATCTTAGAAAATATTAGAAAACGTTAAAAAATCATAGTATATTTATGTTTGGAAATGTTAGAAATTTGTAATTTAATATGTACATTAGAAAATATTAGCAAATTATTGATGACATTATTTTTCCATTAGTAAACTTAGTGAAAAACATTAACAGAGATCACCGGTAGATTAAAGCATTACTTGCAGACTACAAGCATCACCGGCAGATTACAAGAATTACCGGCAAAAAACAATCATACCCGACAGAACACAGAGGTCATGAAAAATGCTAAGTATGAAAGTGACAAGCATCACCGGAAACACAGTTTTGAGAACTAAGCTGACAGGAATAGAAAAGGCATACCCGACGACAAGTTCAAGAAAGGAACACCGATGACCAAGAAAACCGACCATCAAAACCGACAGTCAGTTAAAGAACCTGCAAAAAGTGGATATGATTTTTACACGATGGATAAAGCAATGTAATTCTATTTATAGAGTTTTAATTTGTTTTAAATCATAACTTAAGGGTCAAGCAAGCTTTATGTAAATGTTTTAATGCATCCTAATGGATCTAAACCATATCTAACTAAAGATCAAGGTTAAGTTGTAAACCTTGGATCTAGAGTTAACTTGCGATGCATGAATCAAGAATTGAGCCTAAATCTAGTATAAATAGATGTTCAACTCAATTGTGAGGAATAAATTCATTGTTGTTGATATCCATGAAGAGCATCTAAGGAGTAGAAGACAGAATTCATGCAAAGTTGAGAAACATAACACATCAGTTGTCAAGAACACACAGAGGCTACCGACGAGAAAATAAAGGTATTATTCAATCATGGAAGGATGATTGCTTATATGTATGAAGCTTAATAGGATCTGTTATCAGCAATTAAAGATTGCATATATCATCATATCAAAGACTTATGTAGTTGCATTCTAACAAGTGCATCACATCTAAAATCCTTTTGTAGAAGGTG
>MU228001.1:549372-564111 GCA_018584345.1 Thuja plicata | reverse complement strand
CCATTGTAATAGGAAAGCGAACTCCCTGAGGAGACAATGAGGCATGAAAAGTGGAAATATGGTTTTATAACCATCAATATGTAACCACCAGCAACTCTTTAAAAGAAAGAGTGAAACCGAATAAAAAGAGAGGAAAGTAAGAGTAAAGAGAAACTACGAGAGAAAAGAGTTGAGAGAAAGAAAGTCGGATCTCTGGCCTTCAGCCAGAGAGCCGCCAAGCATGTAGTCATTACGTTTGAGTCTAATAGAATAGTTTTGTTTCAGTTATGTTGTCTCGTATTTGTCTTTCCTTGCATTCCGTTGATATGTTATGTATGTTTTTATGTATGTGGAATTATGAAGGCTTTTTAAGCCTCTAATCGGTATGTCAATGGAGACAAATAACCCAATATGTAGTTTTAAGAGTGATTATAGAGAGTTTTGGAGAATGGAAAGAAAAGTTGAAAATGCTCCGCATCAATATATAAATACATTATTCATGTTGAGTTAGATGTTAAGCTATTACATGCCTTAGAATGTATGTCCTAGTACATTTTAAGACACTTAGAGGACCCAAGTAGTACATGTACCTTAGGACCCTTTAGGACCGGGCTACATTGACATTTAAACTTTTTTAAGAACCCACTTGTATGACCCTTTAAAATACAGGAGGACATGTGACCTATTAGAACTCAAGTTAATCTATACCTCAAGGACCCTTAAGGTCTATTATCTAGGACTGAAGTAATCATATTGAACCCTAACATGAAACTAGGTAACCATATTGAACCCTAACATGAAACCTTAAAACCATATTGAACCCTAACATGAAACTCTAACAAATTAACCCTAGACATGAAATTGAAACATAAATCAACATAAATTGTAGTTCATTAACCCTAGCATGAAACTATATAGTATATCTATATGTATGTACACTTTCCTATATACTATTCTCCTTTTTCACCTTTTCTGTCCCTTTAGTCATATCATTTTCCCCTTATCATTTTTCCTCCTATACATATCATTTTCCCCCTTTTTTAAAGTAAGGGAAAAGGTGTAATGACTTACAGGTTGTCAAAAATGTGGGAATGAGAGTTGTTCATGTCCATCATCTTCTCCCATTTCTCTTGAAGGTGTTCAAGGGCCATTTTCTCCAATGTAATCCTTGCATGCATGTCATAGATATTTTTGGTGACAGACATCTCCATGGTGGCAATTAATTGTCTTTCTTTTGTCATATGTTGTTGCAGTAGTATAAGATTGGGTAGTAGTAGATCATGTAGATCGGTTACCTCATCCCTGAATTGTGATTCTGCCTCTTGAATCTAAAGTCTCAACTACTTTGCTTCTAATACCTTTGCATAAGGCAAATCAATTGCATTGTCATTTTTTGAGAGACTTTGAGCACTAGATGTAAGATCTACATCTATATTAGCAATATTTTCACTATTCTCCTTGGTGAATTTCTCTAATGTGCTTAACTTTTGAACTAAGGTGATTTATTCTAAAATGATAGGTTCTAACTCACTTACATGTTCAGAAAATTTCACCTTTTTCTCTGCCACTTCTTGGCTGATTTTCTTGGTCAATTTATGTTGATACTTATGCTCTGCATGTTCTTCTATGGCATTTTCTGCATCCACATTCTGTGATTGGATTACGTCGGTAAGAATGACTAGTTGATCAATGATTGATGCATTTTGATCAATGTTTGTATTAGATACTATCTTTTAAAGAATGTCCCTTATTGTCTCAAGTACTTGTGAGTATTTTGTCTCTTTCTTAAGCTTGTCTTGTATAGCTTTTCTTCGACAAAGTTTTGCATAGTTTGTTAGTGCTTCTAAATCCAGTGTCCTTGAATCACAGGCTGGTATCTCAATAATTTCATCCAATATAACTGGATTCTTATTTTTTTTCTTCTTATTCTTGGATAGAGCTGTGGAGGGACCTGTATGCAGTACCATAGCAAGTTCCTTTTCTTGGTCTAATATGCTTGGTGATGGCTTTGGAGTATGTGAACCTGTATCCTACTGCTCAGTGTCAACCTGTCAGTTGGAAGTGCAGGTCTCCACATCAACCTTTTCCTTATCTGTAGCATCTCCTTCGGTGTCCTTAGGAGTGGTATCACTTTGTTTCTCTTCTTCACCTTTATCTTTTTTTTCTCCTCATTTTTATTTTTGTTCTCCATCAACTATATTCTACTCTCCAGTTGTGTTTTTATTTTCTTCTTCACTCTTATCTTCGAGTATGCTTGGATCCTTGTCGGGTGATTTCTCCTTCTCTGAGATAATATTGATAGCTTGTATCAATAGTGGTATTTTTCCCAGTGTATCTACTTGAGCGACATCTTTAGTTCTGTCATGTTCCTTAGTTTGGTCTGGGGCAACGGTGACATCTTCATCTTTCTTTACCTCATATGTAGGATCATCTCGAGTAATATCAATAATAGTATTATCGGGGAAAGTTTCATCTACAATGTCCATATCCTTGTTAGGTTCTATGCTCAATGCTTCTTCAATAACATCCTCAACATCATTTATAAAAATATGCTCTGGGCTCGGTTTAGCCCAATCTTCTTCATTGTGTGGCTTGTTGGTAAGCTAATTGTCGCTAGGGCCTTGTGTCCTTTTTAGGTACACCAAGTATTTTCCTCCATTCATCCTCACTTTTCCTGTCAAGCTCAATTAGATGTCCTCATAGCACTTTGTAGGCTCTTAATTTTGGTGAGAACCTTTTGGAATACAACTTCATCATTTCTTCAATCTCCTCTATTTTAGATTCTGGTGGCATAACAGAAACTAGGACTCTTTCCCTTATATGTTTCTCTTCCTTTAATGCATGTCCACCTTTCTAACAATATATTCATAAGTTCTTGTGTCATCTTATCTTCAAATTATTTTAGTACATATTTGAATACACACATTGTTGTAATGATTGCCTCTTCTAACTTGTTCTAGTCCTCGGGGTCCAGAGTTAGCCATTACCTAATCTTGGGGTCAGTTATTGAACCTGAATTAATAATTGATGCACATACCTCATCAATTGTGGTAGGGAACTTATTCTTAATAAGTTTTTCATCCTTTTCAGTATCTTCTATTTATTCTTTGTTTCTAATGAACTTCCTTCTTTTTTTGGTACCTTTTTCCCTGTTTGAGGCTTCATTTTGTATGTCCTTACTTGTCCTTTCTTTACCAGTGAAGGACTCGCATCCTTTGTTTTCTGACTTTTGGTCCTAGATGTCGCTGTAGTTCTTGTCTTCTTTTCTGGTGGTGGTGGTGCATCAGATTCTATAAATCCTGAGTCACTCAAATCTTCTTCTTCACCAACGGGTGTCTATCCCTTGGTGTCTTCTTTTTGTTTAGACTCTTCATCATTTACCAAAAAAATTCTTCTTAAGTGTCTTGACCATTTTGTCCTTCTTCCTGTCAATCTTCTTCACAACTAACCATGTCTTAATTCTTTCCTTGTCTTCCTCATAGGTTCCAAACCTAGTTTGTGACTTGTCCAATGGTTCATTTATCAATGCTTCAATGACACTTGTGGCTTGATCTATGTTGACTTCGTAGTCAAGTGGTGCTAACCATGTTGTCCTCGGTATAGCTGGTTTGATATAAGTGTATTTGGTATCCACCATAAAACAAATGTCAGTGTTATATTTTTCTACCACTTGTTCTGGTATCCTCATTCTTTTCTACATTCTTTCCTTAAATCCAATAAAGTATTCATCCATAACTGATACAAAGTTGTCACCTAGTGACTTGATGAATTCAATGATTTGTATGGTCACTGGTTGGGAAGTGTCCTAGTTAGCATTTCCTATGGATGGAAAGAAGTTCTGAAAGTAGAAAAATGTACACATTAAAAATTATTTGAACTTACATGAATTTGACTTTGTGGACCTAATTGTCCCCATGCTTTTATCTAGCTTCTTCAGTAGAAGCTTGGATAGATCAAACTGTAATCCCTTCTTTACAATCTTGTAAGCAATTTCAACTGCTCCACATGCTATTCTTTTTATCCTTGTGGATTGGTATATCTTGTAACCTAGTACACATGCACCGAACTTGAGTTCTAGATTGGTGATGTTGTTAACCTTCAATCCTGTGTTATCCCATATTGCACCTATAATCTTCTCTATCTCGGGATGAGAAGGGTGTTTGAGAGCATTGGCCTTATTGGTTATAAAATAACTGGTAACAACATGTATCACATCTTTGGTGATCAATTTTGGCTCATCTAGCCACATCTTTCAGTCGTGCACTCTGCTCAGCACTACCTGAATCCATTCAATCTTAAACTACCTCGGGAACATTAGGTCACAAGTCAGCCCTTTGACCTCTATGTGTTTGTGTTCCTCCTTGATGGTTTCACCTATACAAAGCTTCTTGTAAGCTTGATCAATCTCAAGATCTCCTATCTCAGCGATCTTGAAATGTATGTAGGCTCATACAACCTCAATTAGTAAAACCCTAGGTGGAATTCTGGAGAACACACCAGCATCGTTGGGTTGCGAAACAACCTCTGGACAAATTTTATATTTAGGTTCTTCACTAGTGGAGTTCTTTATCATATTAACCTTCTTTTCCTTAGAATTCTTGATCTTGGTTGCACAGGAAGTGATTGCCATGATTTTGTAACTTTAGGGTTTTTCCCATAAAATAAAATAGTGAACTCGGTGATCTTTTTTACTTACTTTAACCTTTTGTAGCTATTGTTGTTTGGAATCTGAATGTTGTGATTCTACTTGGAGTGCTCTACAATCTGGTCACTCTATTTTTTCTCTTCTCTTCTCTGCTTCATTTCTTAATCACTTTGTCAATAATGAGCTCATCCATTGCCCTATTTATAGATGATTCCCTAAGTGGAGCAATTAATGCTCTACCTAGTTGTCAGGTGTCGAAGATGAAGTTGCTTAGGTTACACACAAAATTTTGGCTTAGGGTAAGTGATAACTTACTTGACCTTTCACAGGTTGACCAATGGTGCTCGGGAAGTGGTGAAGTCTTCAATGTATTTTACATGATTACCAATGAATCTCAGGTTACATTGATTAAGTTGGTTTTCATATGTACACCGAAAAGTCTTGGTAAGTATTGTCAACCTAGCTTTATATGTTAACCGATGCTTTTTGGTATGCATTAACCGACGATATTGAATTCATAGAATCATAACAATTAATACCACAGTGCATCTTTAATCATGCTAGTTTGGAATTTTAACTATGTGTAATTGAAATTATGTAAATTATAACTTAGTATAGTGCAGTTCCATACTTACTTGTTCATGTTAGGTGGGGGTGGTGATGTCACTAGATCCATTGGATAAGGTGTCACCAATTGTATTTCTTGGTCCAGCATCATTAGTGTTTGTAGCTTTCCTCCACATTTTGTTTCTCATCTTTATGATGTCTTCAATGGTGTTTCCATTGGAAAAGGTGCTGGTCTCTATCACTCAGTCTCTGTAGTCCTTGCTTAGATGACCAACTTTATGACAGTGTAAGCATGCCATTTCGAGGTTAGACCAACTCCTAGACTTTCTCATCCATTTCCTTATATATTTTTTAGCTATGTGTCCATATCTATCACATGTTGTGCAGTTTGTCCATGTATTGTAATCCCAAACATATGAGTTACCGACTCTTTTCGGTTGATAAGCAGTTTCATCTTCTTTAGGATTCCATGCTTTCTTTTTCTTCTTCCTACATTCAAGAGATGTATGACCATGCATTTTTCAAGTAGGACAGTATTTGTCCATGTAGGTTTCCTTCTTTGGTTGTTTCAACTCATATTTACATTTATATGCTTTATCTCCTTTCTTGTTACATTTATAACAATTTCCTATGAATGAAGATGTAGATTTACAAATACCTTTTATTTTTCTCTTGCAAACATTTGATGTGTGGCCTAGTTTTCCACAGTAGTAGCATGACTACTTTCTTGGTCTTGGATTTTTATAGACATTCTTTGGATCAGCTTGGTATGGTGAGTCTTCATTCTCAATACACCCTAGTCCAGTATTGTTGTTGAATCTTCTTTGTCCATCCAGAAAATCATCCGTCCTTTTGGTGCTTTCTTCAGCTCTCTTGATCATGTCATTGTTTTGTTTTTGAATTCTAACTTCATTCTTCAGTATTTCATTTTCTTCTCTTAACTCACCAATATCTTTGAGCTTTCCATTCATTTCTATGTTCATTCAGTTTTCCTCCTGACTCATAAGAACAATCTGATTGGTGATCTCATAATGATGTTTAGTGAGTCTTTGTATTTCTGACTCTTTCTCTTGTGGATTTTCAGTAATCTTCCTCCTGTCATCAATTTCTAGTGTTCTCTCTTGTTCATCTTGTCTAGCATCATTCATAAGATCAATCATTCTTACCATTTGTGTATCTTGACCAATTTGCAATGATTTCACTTTTTTGGCCAGTTGTTGATTGATTTCATTTAGATTTGTGATGCTTCTTTCAGATGTGTTTGATGTATTGCAAGATGTTGATCCTGAAGACTCAAATAAATCAGGTATCTCTTCTTCATGATAGTCTATCTCATTACAGCAAGATGTCATAACCTTTCTTTTATCTAGCAACTGTCTCATCTTCACTCTAGCTTCTTTTTATTATTCATAGAAGATCTGTATCTCTAACTTATGATTCTCAATGCTCTTGTCTAGTTTGTACCTTTCCATTGTATGATCTTTTCTCTCAAGTATTTTTAAATTTTCCAAATAAGAGACCTAGCTCTGATACCAATTGTTGGAAATAATGGAATGATGTGTATTGAGAGGGGAGGGGTGAATCAGTACCCTAAAATTTTTATCACTTAACCTTAATCCTTTTAGTAATCAATTGTATTACCAACCATATATGTTATTCTATCTTTGTGTATGTTATATCAAACCATAAACTTAATAAGCATGTAAACATTCATAGAAACATTCATGAAATGTATAGACACATGACACAAGGTTTTGTAATGTAAAATACCCTTGTTAGAAGATAAAAACTACGGTGGGGATGAAACCCACAAAACTTCACTGTCTGCAGAATGGAAGGGGTCAGTTAAGGCTTACAATTTTGATCACTTCTGATGATCTACCCTATTAGGAGTATCATGTAGAGACTGGTTAAGGTCTACTCTATTAAGATCTTTAGCAACACTATTTAGTGTGCACATGGTTAAGATATTTACAAAGGATTGTTAAATCCACCTTTCTCAAGGATTTCTTCTATTTTCTACACTTGTTAGAATGTAGTAAAAAATATTCATTAACTTGAGTATATGCAATCTAGAATTGCTGATTATAGATCCAATTAAGATTACATGTATATTTATCACCTATAGTGATTGATCAATACCTATGTTCTGCACGGTAGCCTTGGTTCTTGTTCTTGATAACTGATTTTGTCTTTGGTTGTTCTTCTACATAAAACTCTTAGTCTGATCTTTAGCTATTATTCTTGGCTACAATCATCATCACACATATTGTTCTGATTGATTACATATCTATTTATACAATGACTTTGACTTAAATGAGTTTTAAGTATAACAATGATAACTCTATGATTGAAGGTTTACAACTTGACCTTGATCTCCTAGTTTACATCTTTCTAATTAGTTAGACTGATTAAAACAATTACAATTACATTGCTTGACCCTCAAGAAATGGATTTAAAGCTAATAGAAAAGATAAATATAAAACACAAGTGTTTTATCTGACGTGGAAGTCAGATCCACATTTCTCAAAATTCTAACTATCTCTCGGTAGACTGGTGCTCAAGTTTCTCTATAGTCTATCGAGTTCCTCTATCATATGTTCTATCGAGTTGCACTGTAATCTACTCGTCGGGTTCCTCTTTCAATTTTTTTCTGTCGTGTTCCACTTTGTAAAATTTTTGGGTTGCACTGTGTTGTCAGGTTCCCTTCTAAAATTGTTTGTCGGGTTGCACTAACCCTATCTTTTGATGTTGGTGTTACCAACGATTTCAAAACTATTTTTCCTTTTATACTAATGGAAAAATGTGTCTTCAGTTTCATGACTAACACCCTTCATTTTTCTCTCCCTTTTATTATCTACAGAAAAATCAAATATCCCCTTGAAAAATGACATTGCAACCTCCCTATGTTCCTTTATTTTTAGCATTTCAATCAAGGGGACTGAAACTTTCATTTGTTAGAAGAGAATGCTTCATATTAAAAGTATGTAATCAAAAATATATATCATTTGTGCTCTTAACTTTTCTTCCCTTGTCAGTAAAAAATTTCTTATCAAATTTTACCTCCTTTTCTCCGTGGGCAAAAGAAGGCTCTGCTTGTTTTTTACCTTCCTTCTTTTTTTCATCGTTTCTTTGAGATTCTGCAGTAACCTTTGAGGAACTTTTTTTAATGAACATAGAAGTAGGCTTACCTTGACCAGGCTCTACCTTCCTATTAGTCAAGTTCTAAGCACTCCTAGCTTGATTGATTTCTTCTATGGTCAAAGATATTTTCTCCTCTTCACTAGGCAATCTGAAATGAGGATGTTCTCTATCATCACATGAAGTATAGATAGTATTTTGCAACACAGTATATGTTTCATCATCTGAATTGGAGAAAACTTGTTGCTGGTATATTTATAAATTTCCTTTCTTAGTATCTACATCTACAACTGGCTCATCATCTTTAGAAGACCACATATCATAATGTCTGTTCATATTGAAAATATTTACCATAGGGTCTTCTTGTTCTAGACTCATCTGCTCACGGTCATCCTTCATTTGTTCAGCCAAAGCTTGAGCCACAATACATTGAAAAGAAGAATGGGGCATATTGCAAGTAGGACACAAACGATTATTTTCTATATTATGTATAACATTTTTTTCAAAGGATCAGGGGTTACCTTAGTCTTCTGGCTCTCCTAATTTTCAACAATAGGCCTACCATATTTCCAATTTGTCTTGTATGGCATAACCCTCAAATTTGGGAATCCATCGTACCTCTGATATTGAATAGTAACTTAACTTTATAACACAAGTAGGATACCTATGGTTTTTCTCATGAAATAAACCAAGGGTTTTACAAGTGACCTTAGGGTTTAAGGACCAGACCTAAATCATGGAAGAAACATTGAGATACCAATCAACAAAGAAAACCACTTGCAACCCTAACCAGGCCCGAATCATAAACATGCCAAATAGATAAAATATGACCAACAGTGGCTTTGACTGAGGATACTTGATTGTACTATCAAGGAAAGAATCCATAAGTCTAGGAAAAGTAGACCAGGGACAAGACAAAGCTCTACAACATAAAAAATCAGGAATATATGCAAATGTACATCCTACAGAAAACCAACACACCTAAAACAAACTACATATATACATTACTACTGTACATGGAAAGAAACCTTAGTTAAATAAATGTTATAGGAATTATCCATGCATTGGAAATTCCAATACCTCATCATCCATATTTTTCAAGAAATATGAATCCTTACCATGTGTCTGATGAATAACATAAGGCCCTAACTATAAGGATTCAAAATTTTTAGGTTTCCCTTTGTGTTAAGCTTTAGCACTCCACTACAATACCATGTCATCTGGCTAAAACCTTATGTTACTGGCTCTCTTGTCAAATAGATACTTCATTTTTTGTTGTCTCTTAAAGTTTTTCTTATGTCCCTCTTGTTTGATTTCATCCAATTCAACCAATTGGACCATTATGTTATGCATGGCATCACTTACTTCCAACCCTTCATCCTCAATGGATTTATAAATAGGAAGTAAATTAGTCAATAGTAATATTCCCCATAGACCATGCACCAATTCAAAAGGGGATTTGTCAGTAGCATTTTTCATAGTTATTCTACCAGCCCATAAAGCTATTTTTAACTTAGAATGTGAAGCTCTTTCATTTGTTTTCAAAATTTTCTTAAAAATCTGCATAATACTCTTATTATTGGATTGTATTTTCCATTACCTTGGGGGTGGTATGGGGAAGAGTATAACATCACAATTCCATACTCATCACAAAATTCCTTAAACTCTTCTGACCCAAAACACATAGCATTATCCATTATCAATTTCACAAGGACACCAAATCTAGTCAGAACATTTTCCATCAAAAACTCAATGACAACTTTACTAGTTTCTTTCTTAGTAGGAATTGCCTCTATCCACTTTGTGAGGTAATATATGGAAATCAATATCCAACTATGTCCACCACTAGACTTTTCTAAAAATTCCCCAATGAAATCAATACCCCACATGGAAAAATCTACCTTAGTGACTACTGGATTTAGCAACAAAGAACCCGAATACTTCAGTTTGGAAGCAAATATCTGACATGCTTCACACCTTTGTACAAATTTGAAAGAATATTTAAATAAACAGGGCCAAAAATATCCATCCCTAAGGATCTTGTGAGAAGTAGTCTTGGAAAAATAATGTCCACCACACACACTAGCATGCATTTCTTTTAAAACCTTTTCAGCCTACCATTCATATAAGCACAACAAAAGTACACCATTTTTGTATTTCCAATATAAATAAACATGTACTAATTTGTATCTTTGAGCTTGCAACCTGAGGGTTCTTTTCTGAGAAAGTATATAACATCAGCATAGTAGGGTTGTCTTTCAATACTAGTCACTATTAGATCCTGTATTCCCAGATTATTTACCTGAACCAAATGCATATTCTCTTCAGTCATTATCTTAGCCAAGCCTAATCCTTGTACTAATTTGGCAATATGTATTTCCAAATTAAACTCTTGAATCCTATTGATCCATTTGCATCATTTTCTAGTAACCTCTCACTAGGTAAGAATGTCCTTGATTGTTCCATGAGGTACATATGCAATCAATTTTGCACAAACTAGATAAGGTCTAAATGATTTCACAGCTTTAACTAGAGAATATTCTTGTTTTTCCATCATCTCATAGTTCAACTCTACAGCTTGGAGAGATTTACTGAAAAATGCAATGGGATGCTCATACACCTCTTCATCTTTCTGCAATAACAAAAAAATAATTTTATGAAAAGATGCAATAGAAAATAATGTAAATGGCCTAGTGGAATCAGGATACCTCAAAACAGGTGCTTCTTGAACTGCCTTCTTGATTTTCTCAAAAGAAAATTGTTCTCCTTCATCCCACTCAATCTTCACATCTTTCTTCAACAATTTAATTATAGGCTTATAAATTTATGCAAAGTTAGCAATAAACCTCCTCACAAAATTAATCTTTCCTAAAAGAGATTGTACTCCCTTAATATTTTTTGGAGCAATGACCTTCTGAATTGCTTCTATCCTTTTTGGATCAATTATTACTCCTTCCTTTGGCACAATATGTCCTGACAACTTTCCTTTTGTTACAGCAAATATGCATTTCTTAGGATTCAAAGAAACACGATATTCCAAAGCCTTGTTAAAAATAATTTTTTAAATAACCACAATGGTCCTCTTCTTTCTTGGAATATGTTGTCAAGTCATCTTGATAGATCACCATAAATAAATCAATAAATTCTTTGAATGCAACATCCATAGGTCTCTGGAATATTACCCCTGCATTTATGAGACCAAATGACATTCTAATATATACATATATGTACCCCAAAGAGTAGTATATGTAGTTTTAAATTGCTTTGATTCCTTTACTAACACTTAGTTTTAACCTGAAAAACTATCCATCATTGATAATAAATCACAACCAATAAATTTGGGCAACATTGCCTCCATGTTAGGCAAAGAATAATTATCCTTTAAAGATACAATATTCAAGTTCCTAAAATCAGCACAAAGCCTTATATCACTATTATTTTTCCTCACTGGGACCAAATTAGAGACCCAAGTTGAATTTCTTATGGATTGACTAATGCCAGCGTCCCTCAACCTCACTAATTCTTATTGTATCTTGGGGGCCAATAGTGGATTGATTGGTCTATGCTTCTATCTGAATGGCTTGGCATCTAGTTTCAATGGAATATCATGCTAGAAAAGGTCTTCCCTATAGGCTTTCAGGTCCTCATATGACTAGGAAAACACATGCTTGTGTTTTCTTAATAACTTTATCAGGTTTTCCCTAACATGTGAATCTAACTTCTTTCTAATATATATCATCTGAGGTGTTGTCTTTTATCCCAGATTTACTTCCTCCACATCCTCAATTTTAGTACCACTCCTATTTGTTAGATAATCATCTTGATCACTGAACAATGCTTCTAATTCTACTAGCCCCTTAGGAATCTGATTAGAACTTAACTGGACAACCTCATTTCACAAAATAGTATCCTTTCCATCAATCACCTCAACAAAAGCATTACAGTCTATATGTTGGCCTTCATAATGGTCGAGGCACTGAATAAATATGATGATATCTTGATCATCCTCAAAGACTTGCCAGTTGTAAACATTATCAGGCACAATTGGTCTACTCTTAACTTCCACAATTGATACCCCACTCAAGGTCAAATCATCATTATTTAAAGCAACATTGGCCAAGAAATTAGCCGTGATGTTTTTTAACCTTTCTATCCATTCAATGTTTTTGATGAAGGTAAAAACAGGTTTTGAAGGGGCCCCGAAACCCTATATAGACAAATTTTGGAGGGAATTTGGAACCCGACTAAGATGAAACACTACTAAGAGATATACATTTTGATCCAACAGCCCAGAAAAAACAATAATCAACAACTAAAAAAGATAAACCATTAAAACCCTAGCTGCCCCCAAAAAAGGCCTAAGCCTTACACCATTAATTTTGTTGGAGTTGTGAGGGTCCCCAAACTGAAATCAAGGGTTTCGACATGGAACCCAGAACCCCAAGGAACAACATCATAGGGCATCATCGCCCCCAAACCTATCTTAGTCCTTAATCAAAAACACTCATAAAAATAGAAAGGGCCCTTGAAAAATTTCAAAATCCATTTGCAAACTCCTCCCAGCCGCCAGCAAAGAGAAAACCAGAAAAACATTAACAGAACTCGCAACAGACTAACTAGGGCCTTGAAATTTTTTTGCATCCATCTGTAAACATCTCCCAGCCACCAGCAAAGATAAATCCAGAAAACCAAAACAATAGAAGAGCCAGGGATACCCTAAAACACAAATTTGGTGGCAGAATAGATGCCCGAAGCTATGAGTATCTTTTAGCACCAATAGAAACCCACCAGCCCTAGACTGGTACCATATCACTGACAACACCACCTTAAAGACCACAGAGTTATCCCCCAGTCATTTCCTGCTTTTCTTCATATGCCTAAAAGAAGGAGGAGACCACTCAGTTCCCCAAACTATCTCCTTCCAACAGTCACAGACCACCTCTATAGGCCAAGCCTCCACCTCAATAGGATGTAGAGGAGAAGAAAGATGAAGCTAAGAGAGACTCCACCACCAAGAAGCCATGGAAAGGAACCCCACCTAAATAGAGGTATAATCCACCTTAATAGGAGTCAAGCACAGGGGGAAAAGCCACATAGGGAGCCAACCCTACAATAAAAATAATCCAAGAGTAGGGTGTGGACAGAAATAGTTGAGAAAAGAATAGCATACCTAGAAGAGTGAAAACCACCCTTCTGCCTCTTAGCAAAAACAATAGAAAAAATAGACTGCCCTCTGATCAAAATAACTATTCTATCCCAGTGCATATATTTAACACCAAATTTTCTCCCTCTACCATAGAGAGGGCAGCGCAAACAAGTATGATACCAGTCAGAGTAGTGGGCATACCCAACAGCCACCAAAATCCTTTGATCTCCCCCATCAAGCATGCAGAGATGCAGAAATATCTACCTCCTACTACGAGTTTTGCAGCCAAGGACTCCATCTTCTTCATCATTGTCTCCATCCTCTTTATCTCCCTCTCCATCCTCATCCTCAGCCTCTGCGGTGCCTCCTCTATTTGAAACCCTGGCTCCCACCTGCATTCTCCTGCCCGCGCTCTCCATCAATCCTATACTTTATTTTACATCCCAAATTGTATGTTGCAGTTGTTTATTCATCCATTTATTCTATTGTTCTACTACTGATATTCTTGCCAAATTAATCTCACCACGGGTGGGTAATTCAGACTCCTTTGTCAAGGATTCTTACCACTTTTTTAACTTCATCAAGGATGCCAAGTTAGAGACTAATGACATCTTGGTAATTTTTGACGTGGTCTCTTTCTTCACAAAGGTTCCCATTCCTAACTCTATCAAAATCTTGAAATGCAAGGTTAGTCTTGAGATCGCCAACATGGTAGAGTTGTGCTTAAGATCCACATTCTTTTCCTTCCATGATGTCATATATGAGCAGGTTGATGGAGTAGCCATGGGCTCCCCCTGTCCCCTGTCATAGAAAACCTTTATATGGAGCACTTTGAGGAGACGGCCCTCCACTCTTTCCCCCTCAAACCAAGATGGTGGAAATGATATGTCGATGACACCAACATTTGTTGGCCTCATGGGCTTGAAAAACTTGAAGAATTTCATAAGCACATCAATAGTGTGGCCCCTAGCATAGCCTTCACTAAGGAGCTTGAGTCTGAGGGCCAATTACCGTTCCTTGATGTTCTTCTCATTAAGAAACCCAATGGCGTCATTGGGCATTGTGTGTTTCGCAAGGCTACCCACACTGATTTATACCTTCACTCCTCCTCCCACCATCACCCCACCCAAAAATTAGGTATCCTCAAGACCCTAGCCCTGAGAGCCCACAAAATTTGCGATGATGAAAACTTAAACCACGAGCTTAACCATCTTCGCCATGTCTTCAAACTAAATGGGTATTCTCATAAGAAAATCTCCAA
>MU228001.1:517024-532588 GCA_018584345.1 Thuja plicata | reverse complement strand
AATATTAAATATTAAATTTCATATGATTAATAATAATATAACATATATATTATATTATTATTAATCAACATATATTATATGTATTCTAATGATCATACGACTGAAGCTACAAACATTAACACTCCCTTTTAGGTAGGGAGTATGATCAAACAAAATGTGTAGTGGTCTCTCGTGTCAACACTTATAACCCTTACCATAACTACACAAAACATCAACACTCCCTCTTAGTTAGGGAAGATAAAATTCATCAAATACAAGAGTAGCACAACACGTTAATTGTGAAATTTTATTTTGATATCACATTACTGTGATGTCAGAGATATAGACTGAATAGGAATATCAAGTCTCATGATATTCACCATAACTCATAGATTTATAAATATCATCTCATAATATTGGGAGTATTTGTCACAGAATATCAAGTCGCATGATATTTTCCAAATACTCAGAGTAATGGCCTACCAACATCAAGTCACATGATGTCCACCAAGTACTCAAAATTTTACAAAGATATCATCTCATGATATCAGGAGCATTGGCCTACAGAATATCAAGTCGCATGATATTCACCAAGTGCTCAGAGTAATGGCCTACCAACATCAAGTCACATGATGTCCACAAAGTACTCAAAAGTTTACAAAGAGATCATCGCATGATATCAGGAGCATTGGCCTGCAGAATATCAAGTCACATGATATTCACCAAGTGCTCGTATTGATGATTCTACTAAGCACTATATTGAACATGATTATGTAGCCCCCACTACACCTGCCACAGCTACACAGTTAAGAGAAAATCAGGAACACAATCAAGCAATGTTGGAGATTGCATCATCTCTGAACTATCATGAATTTGAAGACATAAATAACTATACAAATGCAAAGTAGATGTGGGATACCCTAACAACCATCTATGGAGGAGATACAAATGTACTGAGAGCAAAATCTAAAATTTTAAGAGGTAAGTTTGATGAAATGAAAATGCAAGAAGGAGAAAATATAGTTCAATATTATGGTAGGATAAAGAAAGTTGTAAATACTATTAGAGGAGCTAAGGGAACCATTGATGATAACATCATTATGAGCAAGGTACTGAGAACACTTCTTCCTATATATGCTATTAGAGTCTCCACAATTCAAGAATTAAGATGTACTCCTAATAATAATTTGACTTTGGAAGGTCTGGTAGGCAGACTTACTGCATTTCACACGTCAAATTTTGATAACTACACTCCACAAGCTATTGAATCTGCATTGAAGTCCTAGATGGTCCTTAAAAAATCAAAGAAAGGAAAGAAATTTGTGAGCGGTGACAACGACACTATAGATGATGATCTAGAAGAACTTGAAGCACTTATGGCAAGAAGAATATCTAGAGGAAAAGGAAAATTCAAAGGTAAACTTCCTATCATTTTTTTTTCATGTAACAAAGTTGGCCATATTGCTGCAAGATGTGCTGATAAGAATGACAAAGATGAAAGAAGAGACAACAAGTATAAAGATAGAAAGGATGACCGAGACTTCAAAAAGTATAAGGATTACAAAGACAACGGTAAGAAATCTTGTTATATAGCTGAAGAAGCTTCTGATAGTGGTTCTAAAAAATCTAATGAAAATAATATAGAAGTTGTGTATGTTGCTATGAAAGATGATTCTGATGATGATGAGAAAACTGCATTAATTTCTTATATGAGTAAAGGTGACCGTTGGATTATTGATAGTGGTTGTTCACATCACATGACTAGTGATAAGGATAAATTTGAAACCCTAGATCAGTGCAATGGTGGTTATGTTAAATTTGGTAATGATGCACCATGTCTTATTAAAGGGAAAGGATCAATTAACTTGACTGACAAGATCAGATGTGACAATGAATATTGGGTTGATGATCTTAACTATAATTTATTGAGTGTTGCACAACTGAATACTTCTGGTTACAGAGTTGAATACCATCACAAGAAGGCAATATCTATGATGCCATTGGAGAAACAGTTGGAAGTGGAGAACAAACAAAAGGTAACTTGTTCTATCTGGATTTAGCTGATGAGACATGCTTGTTTGCATAATATAATGATGTTTGGTTATGGCATAAAAGGTTGTGTCATGTAAAATTTGATAACTTGGTAAGCATAAGAAAATTAAAAAAGGTTAGAGGGCTTCCTAAGTTAAAGAAACCTAAAAATGCAATGTGTAAACAATATCAGTTAAGAAAAATGACTAAATCTAGTTTCAAGAGAAAGAATCATACTTCTGAGGAAATTCTGGAATTGGTTCATACTGACATTTGTGGTCCCATTGGCGAGAAAAGTTACTGTGGAGCTAGACATTTCATTCTATTTGTTGATGATTACTCTAGAATGATGACTTCTATATCTCTTAAAGAAAAATCTGATGCATTCCAGTTATTTAAGTGGTACTTGGCAAAAGTTGAAAAGGAGACAAGTAAAAGCCTGAAATGTTTAAGTTCTGACAGAGGAGGTGAGTTTATTTCTAATTAGTTTAATAGGTTTTGCAATGACTGAGGGATAAAAAGATAGATGTCAATACCTAGGACACCACCACAGAATGGTATTGTTGAGAGAAGAAACATATCTATCATGGATCATGCCAGAACACTAATGATGGAGAAAAATGTTGCATAGAAATATTGGAGAGAAGCTATAAGTACAACAGTCTATACCCTAAATAGAGTACAAGTCAAGAAACGTACTACAACTACACCTTATGAGCTTTGGTATGGATGTGCACCTAATGTAAGATACTTCAAAGTTTTTGGAAGTAAATGTTTCATACTAGAAGATAAAAGAAATGGAAAACTTGATGCTAAAAGGTGAGGAAGGCATATTCCTTGGTTATTCAACTAAGATTACAAAATTGTGGAAAGTGAAAATCTTAGAATTGATGAGTATGTAGAAAGAAATGAAGCTGAAAGCACACAGGAACTTGAAAGTTACAAATAATTTTTCTATCTGGATGAGGAAGATTCTAATGTATTACCTGAACCTAAGAATGAGGTTGTCGAGCAACAACTAGCACCTGTCGAGTCACAAAATGAGGTTGTCGGGTAAGAGGAAGTAATTGCCGAGCTATTTGATGGAGATTCTGAGTCACATAATCAACCTGAATTAAATGAGAATAATGAATCTAAAGCAAGACAAGAACCTACTCTAGCAAAGTATGTGAGGAGGCACCACAAACCTGATAAAATCATAGGATTGAAAGATTCTGTAGTTATGACAAGAAGTATGTTGAGAGACAATGCATGCTTGTTATGTGATTTTGAGCCCAAAATAGTAAAAGACGCCTTAGAGAATGAAGACTAGATACAACCCATGAATAAAGAGATTGAGCATATTAAAAAGAATAAGACTTGGACACTTGTACCTAGGCTGAATAACAAAAATGTAATTGGTACTAAGTGGGTATTCAGAAATAAGGTGAATGAACATGGAGAGGTAACAAGAAACAAAGCTAGACTGGTATGCAAGGGTTATGCACAAGAGGAAGGAATTGATTATGGAGAAACATTCACCCCAGTTGAAAGATTGGGAGGAGTAAGAATCTTACTTGCATATGTAGCCTACAAAGGTTTTAAAGTTTTTCAGATGGATGTGAAGTCAACATTCCTGAATGGGCTATTAAAAGAAGAAGTGTATATTGAACAAGTTGATGGATTTGTTGACCCAGATAAGATGAACATGGTTTGCAGATTACACAAGGCACTATATGGATTGAATCAAGCACCAAGAGCATGGTATGAGAGATTGCACAATTAATTGATAAAGATTGGATTTGCAAGAACCAATGACAACAAAAATCTATATTTGAAGACAGAGAAAAACAAAGTTACTTTATTGGATGAAATTTGTGTTGATGATATTATATTTAGTGGACAAGATGTGTTATGCAAAGCATTTGCAAAAGAGATGCAAACTAAATTTGAGATGTCTATGTTTGGTGAGATAAAAAAATAAAATTTCTTACAAATATATCAGATGAAGAATGGTATCTATATTACTCAATCAAAATATGTCAAGGAGATAATAAAAACTTTTGGAATGGAAGATTCAAAACCAGTGAGTACACCCTTGGCTACTAGATAAAAGTTAACAAAAAATGATGATACAAAATAAGTGAATCAAACCCTTTACAGGTCAATGATTGGAAAGTTGCAATATGTTGTGCACAGCAGAGCTGATATTGCACTGGTTGTTGGAATTGTTGCAAGATTTTCTGCCAATCCCAAGGAAACTCATATGATGGAAGTAAAAATAAATTCTGAGATATTTGAAAGGAACAGATGATTATAGTTTGTATCACAAGAAGAAAGATAAGTTTGAGCTCAGATTTTACACTGACTCTGATTGGGATGGAAATGTAGATGATAGGAAAAGCACCACAGGTGGAGCATTTCTTTTAGGAAAGAGATTGGTTTCATGGATAAGAAAGAAACAAAATTTCACCTCACAATCTACAGCTGAAGCTGATGATGTGACAGTAGCAGTTTATTGTTCTAACATTGTGTGGTTGAAGATACTACTGAAAGGTATGAAAGAGGAGATCATAGAACCAGTTGTTATATACTATGATAACATGAGTGCCATTAAAATTTCTAAGAACCCTATGATGCACTCTAAGACAAAGCATATAGCTATCAAGTATCATTACTTGAGGGATCTAGTTGAGAAAAAGGAAGTAAGACTGGAATATGTGAATGCTAAAGAATAGTTAGCAAACATATTTACAAAGGCACTACCCAAGGATGCTCATGAGTATCTACGAGGTAAATTAGGGGTGATTCCCCTAACTGAGGCTAATTAGTTTAGAATGGTCTTGTTGCATCAAATGTTACATTCAAAATATTTGACACATTGATGCATAGGCAGTCATTCTTTAGGAAGCTACCTAAAGCTGTGAAAAATAGACAAGGATAGAAAAGAGGATTAGTCATAAGCAAGATGATAGGAACAACATGATACAGAGCTTAGAATAGAAGAATTTGTATGATGAAGATGTCAATGTCTTTGGCATTATTTTCAAAGAGGGAGAGTTTACTGATAAAAGGGAGAGTTTACTATACTTAGAGATAAAGGGATAGTTTACTGAAAGAGGGAGTCTATAGATGAACAAAAATAGAAAGAAGAAAGATATCAGTGTGATTAGAGACATAGAGGGAGAAATGTTTTACAAGATGAGAATCAGAATGAAGCTGACATTAATGAAGATTTTTTCATATCAAGGAACACAGGAAGACCTTTTTGGATTGTTTGGTAACTATGGTTGGAAAATTATTATTTTAAAAGTTTAGTGTTGCCATCAATGCCAAAGAGGGAGATTGTTGGAAAGATACAATGGAAACAATTGTTTTTTTTTCATTGATGTCAAACCTTAATTGGTAAGACTATTTCTATCTATTTGAGTACCATATCTATTGATTGATGAAGGAGATTTAACAAGAAGACCAAGTGAAATGGTTGAGTTATGGGAAATCACAAGGGTACTTGATCAGTTGGCACATTTGCAAAGTAATGTGTTGTTTATCGTTTGATGATAGTTTACTGACAATAGTTTATGCTGAGCAAATTTTGTGATGAGCAAGCACCAGTGAATTGCCGAGGAAACTAGTGATGACCAAGCGGAAGAACACAGTGTTGACCGAGCAGCAGTATTTTGGTAATTATTGAGATTTGAGATCTATGGCCGACATAATTGAATTTATTGGGATATGTAAAGTTAATTAAGGATAAGCATGATTGATCCATACTATTTATATGCACAGGTAACCGTAATTAATGCATGGATCAAAGATTTAATTAGTAATTTTTTTGGATAAATAAATTAAATGTAATGATGGAAATATCCATTGGATCTGACCTAACCTAAGATCTACGATCTTAATTAAGTGGCAAAGATTTTTTTTGACCTAGATGTAACCTCAAGTGGTTATTCAAAAAATAAGGTGATGCAAGAGGATTACATAGTTAATTGACTGATTGGCATGATCTAGCAGAGAAGGCTGAGTAGAGAAGCAAAGAGTTGCATAAGTGACTACTTGACAAATTTCCAATCAGATATGAAGATTGAAAAGAGAATGGAGGCCGCTCAGTGAATTAGCATTAGAGATGAATTGGATCTGGATTTTCAAAGTAAGTTGTATGTATCAGATCACACCTGTAGATTACTTTTTAACCATTGTATCAATCAAAATATTTTAACCAGGTTGACCTAATAGTCATTTTATAAATCCTTTGAGCAAGGTGACATTCAAGTGGAATGTTCTAAGTCCTCTAACAAGGCCACTCCTGATAGGGTGATTAAATCCTTTAACCAGGTCACATTTAGCAATGCATTTTGTAAGCTTTAACAGGGTTGGGTCCTAACAAAGCTCACTTCAGAAGAGTGAAAACTTGGTAGCATGTTACTAATGGGTTTTCCAAAATTGGATTTCCATGTTAAATACTAGTGTCAACTTGTGTGAATGTTTTACTGTTAAGTTTTCTACAAGTTGATTACATTTGAATAGTAAACTACATATTGTTGTTGATTTATGCTATTGCTGTCGAGTATATCTGAGTTGTTCAAAGTGGTACAAAGTTCAATTGGTACATCTAGATATGAGGATAACTAATTCACCCCCCCCCCCCCTCTCTCAGTTANTATGAGGATAACTAATTCCCCCCCCCCCCCCCTCTCTCAGTTATTCTAAATTCATTCTAACACTATCCTCATTCCCAATATAAATGAAAGAGAGATTGTTGCATTTGAAAAACACATACAACATAGAGTGCTATGAAATTTGTAGCTATCCTAAAACTTAACATGGTATCAGAGCTAGACTGCAAAGTAAGAGATTAGTTTGGTGAATGGTGAGTGTGTGCCCATCTAAATAAATATAGTCTCGATAAAAGGACCATATCACACAAATCCACCGTTGGATTTTGCTAAATGTCGGATATGTTGGTGAAAACCTAATTTTAGAGAATCTCACTGAAGCGATTAGAGAGCAAGTCTTGGATTCAAATGTTATGATGGAATATGTACGGGTCAATGTGAAATTTCTGAATGCGACTTTCATTAAACAAATATATTAATTTGTTTTGATCGTGGTCAAGAAATAACAAAGAAAAATTCATTCAAAGTAGGGTGTCTCTTTGTACAAAGAAAGAATCAATTATATAATGTCACCTCTCTTAGATAAATCAAGTCATTTCATAAGAAGACATGAGAATTGTTCAAAGATATAAGAGTGGGAATTGTACATTTTGGGGGGAGAATAATAACAAATGTTACATTTCCATTTGAACCATGCTTAGTGTGGGGAGATAATTCAAAGGGGAGATGTCTCTCAAATAATATGAGAAGGTTTTATCTGATTTGATGTAGATGGACCTTCAATGAAGAAACTCATGTCAAGGATTTTAATGTGCAAATAAGTATTTATTATCTCTAAATATTACATTTATCTACTAATTATAGTCTCTATCTCTCATCTGTATTTTTATACGTACTATAAGAGCTATTTATCTTCATCTTTTCTAGAGATGCTCTTGCAGGGAAAAGAAGATTGATATCAGATTTCGGGGGAGTCTGACTCTCAGAGGTAGCTTTGGATGAGGAGCTAAAAGATTGATATCAAACTCAGAGGTAGTTTGACAATTCATCTTAAGCAATCTTGGATGATCAACTGATTTATATCTTCTTAATGAGTTCTTCTCTATGAGAGAAGTTCAAGGTGAAATCCCTTGTTTTCACCCTCTCCGCTGAGGCATAATGGATGTCATGGTGTGACTCCATATTTTTTAATGGGCCTGCCCCCTGTGTAAATCATGAGGAAGTGATGACTTCCAAATTATTATCACTTGTATTTGTTAAAGTTATTGAAAGGTGAAAATATTACAATAACTTGATCTTCTATTGTGATAGACATCTTTTGATGGCTGAAACAGATCATGATAGATGACAAATATATTGTGATAGACATCTTGTGATGGTTGAAATAGATCATGATAGATGACAACTTCTATTGTGATAGACATATTTTGATGTTTGAAACAGATCATGATAGATGGTGTCTTCTATTGTGATAGACATCTTGTGATGGATGAAACAGATCATGATAGATGGCATATTCTATTGTGATAGACATCTTGTGATGGATTAAATAGATCATAATAGATAATGTGAATGTTCTTACGGTAAGTGTACATTGTTAGAATGAATTCAGAATAACTGAGGGGGGGGTGAATCAGATATCCTCAGGTCTAGATACATACTAATTGAAACTTTATACCACTTTCAACAACTCAGATCTTCTCGACAGCAATAGCATAAGTCAACAACATAAATATGTTGTTTACTATTGAAATGTAATCAGCTTGCAGATTCTGAAAAGTAAAACACAACATAAACATTCACACAAGTTGACACCAGTATTTAACGTGGAAATCCAATTTGGGAAAAACCACCAATAACATGTTATCAAGTTTTCACTCTTCTGAAGTGAGCTCTGTTAGGTGCCAACCCTGTTAAAGGTTACAAAACACATTGCTAGATGTGACATGGTTAAAGGATCTAATCACCCTGTTAGGAGTGCCCTTGTTAGAGGACTTATAACATTCCACCTGAATGTCACCTTGCTCAAAGGATTTATACAATGACTTAGGTCAACCTGGTTAAAGTATTTTGACTGATACAATGGTTAGAAAGTAATGAGAAGGTGTGATCTGATACATACAAATTACTTTGCAAATCTAGATCCAATTCAACTCTAATGCTAATTCACTGAGTGGCCTCCATTCTCATTTCAAACTTCAGATCTACTTGGAAATCTGTCAAGCAATCACTTTTGCAACTCTCTGCTTCTCTGATCACCCTTCTTTGCTAGATCATGCCAATAAGTCAGTTAACCATGCAATCCTCTTGCATACACTTCATACATTACTAAATAACCCCTTGAGGTTATCTTATACCTCTTCATCTAGGTAAAATAAATCTAAGCCGCTTAATCAAGATTGTAGATCTTAGGTTAGGTCAAATCCAACGGATCTTTCCATCATTTACATTTAATTTACTTCTCCAAATAAATTACTAATTAAATCTTTGATCCATGCATTAATTATAGTTACCCGTGCATTTAAATAGTTTGGATCAATTGTGCTTATCCTTAATTAACTTTACATATCCCAAAAAATTTAATTATGTTGATCAGAGATATGATGAACTTTAAAACCTTTGTAGGCTGCATATGCAAGTAAGGTTATAACTCCTTCCAATATTGCAACTGGGGTGAATGTTTCTCCATAATCAATTCCTTCTTCTTCTGCATAACCCTTGCATACCAGTCTAGCTTTGTTTCTTGTTACCTCTCCATGTTCATTCAGCTTATTTCTTAATACCCACTTAGTACCAATTACATTTTTGTCATTCAGCCTAGGTACAAGTGTCCAAGTATTGTTCTTTTCAATTTGTTCAATTTCTTCATTCATGGCTTGAATCTAGTCTTCATTGTCTAAGGCATCTTTTACTATTTTGGGCTCAAAATCACATAACAAGCATGTACCGTCTCTCAACTTACTTCTTGTCATAAATGCAGAATCCTTCGATCCTATGATTTGATCAAGTTTGTGGTGCCTCCTCACATACTTTGCTAGAGTAGGTTCTTTTCTTGCTTCAGAGTCATTATTCTCATTCAATTCAGGTTGATTCTGTGACTCGGCAATTACCTCCTATTTCCTGGCATCCTCATTCTGTGACTCGGTAGGTGCTAGTTGTTGGTCGGTAACCTCATTCTCAAGTTTAGGTAATGTATTAGAATCTTCCTCTTCTAGATAGACAAATGATTTGTAACTTTCAGGTTCATGTATTCTTTCAGCTTCATTTCTTTCTGCATATTCATCAATTCTAACATTTTCACTTTCCACAATTTTGTTAGTGTTAGAATTCAAACACTTATATTCTTTACTCTTAGTTGAATAACCAAGCAATATGCCTTCCTCAGCTTTAGCATCAAGTTTTCCATTTCTGTTATCCCTCAGTATGAAACATTTGCTTCCAAAAAATTTGAAATATTTTACATTAGGTGAATATCCATACCAAAGCTCATAAGGTGTAGCAGTAGTACCTTTCTTGACTTGTACTCTGTTTAGGGTATAGACTATTGTACTTAAAACTTCTCTCCATTATTTTTGTGCAACATTTTTCTCCATGATTAATTTTCTAGCACAATGCATGATAGATTTTTTTCTTCTCTCAACAATACCATTCTGTGGTGGTGTCCTAGGTGCGAACACCTATCTTTTTATCCCTCGTTCATTGTAGAACTTGTTAAACTCATTAGAAATAAACTCACCTCCTTTGTCAAATCTAAAAAATTTTAGACTTTTTCCTGTCTCCTTTTCAAAATTTTCCAAGTACCACTTAAATAACTAGAATGCATCAGATTTTTCTTTAAGAAACATAACAGTCATTATTCTTGAGTAATCATCAACAAATAGAATGAAATATATATCTCCATAGTAATTTTTCTCACCAATGGGACCACAAAGGTCAGTATGAACTAATTCTAGAGTTTCCTCAGAAGTATGAGTCTTTCTCTTGAAACTAGATTTAGTCATCTTTCCCAATTGACATTGCTTACACATTGCATTTTCAGGTTTCTTTAACTTAGGTAGCCCTCTAACCTTTTTCAATTTGCTTATGCTTACCAATTTATCAAAGTTTACATGACACAACCTTTTATGCCATAGCCAAACATCATTATATTGTGCAAACAAGCATGTCTCATCAGCTAAATCTAGATAGAACAAGTTACCTTTTGTTTGTTCTCCACTTCCAACTAGTTCTCCAGTAGCATCATAGATCTTTGCCTTCTTGTGATGGAACTCAACTCTGTAACCAAAAGTATTCAGCTGTGCAACACTCAATAAATTATAGTTAAGATCATCAACCCAATATACATTGTCACATATGATCTTGTCAGTCAAGTTAATTGATCCTTTCCCTTTAACAAGACATGGTGCATCATTACAAAATTTAACATAACCGCCATTGCAATGATCTAGGGTCTCAAATTTATCCTTATCACCAGTCATGTGATGTGAACAACCACTATCAATAATCCAATGGTCACCTTTACTCATATAATAAATTAATGCAGTTTTCTCATCATCATCAGAATCATCTTTCATAGCAACATACACAACTTCTATATCATTTTCATTAGATTTGTTAGAATCATTGTCAGAAACTTCTTCAGCTATATAGAAAGATTTCTTACCTTTTTCTTTGTAATCCTTATACTTTCTGAAGTCTTGGTCATCCTTTCTATCTTTGTACTTGTTGTCTCTTCTTTCATCTTTGTCATTCTTATCAAGACATCTAGCAACAATATGACCAACTTTGTTAGATGAAAAACCTTTGAATTTTCCTTTTCCTCTAGAGATTCTTCTTGCCATAAGTGCCTCAATTTCTTCCAAATCATCATCTATAGTGTCATTTTCATTGTCACCACATTTATTTCCTTTCTTTGATTTGTTAAGGACCAACTGGGATTTGAATGCGGATTCAATAGCTTGCTGAGTGTAGTTATCAAAATTTGACATCTCAAATGCAGTAAGTTTGCCTACCAGATCCTCCAAAGTCAAATTATTATTAGGAGTACATATTAAATCTTGAATTACAGAGACTCTAATAGCATATATAGGAAGAAGAGTCCTTAGTACCTTTCTCATAATCGTGTTATCATTAATGGTTCCCTTAGCTCCTCTAATAGCATTTACAACTTCCTTTATCATACCATAATATTGAACTATATTTTCTCCTTCTTGCATTTTCATTTCATCAATCTTACCTCTTGAACTTTCAGATTTGGCTCTTAGCACATTTGTATCTCCTCCATAGATATTTTTTAGGGTATCCCACATCTACTTTGCATTTGTACAGTTCTTTATGTCTTCAAACTCATGATAGTTCAGAGATGATGGAATCTCCAACATTGCTTGATTGTGTTCCTTCTTTTCTTTTAACTGTGCAGATGTGGCAGGTGTAGTGGGGGATACAAACTCATGCTCAACATAGTGCTTGGAAAAATCACTAATACCAGCCAGATGCAATTTCATCAAACTCTTCCATGTAGGTAAATTATCTTTGTTCAACTTTGGTACCTCCTTTTTATACATCTTCTTCTTTTGCTCCAAGTACCTTCAAACTATTTTCAAGAGACCAAAGCTCTGATACCAACTGTTAGAATTAATTCAAAATAACTGAGAGGGGGGGTGAATCAATTATCCTTAGGTCAAGATGTTCCAATTGAACTTTATACCACTTTGAACAACTCAGATCTACAATAATATCTAGTTTACTGTTACTGTTCAAATGTAATCAGCTTGTAGAAAAATTAATAGTAAAACATTCACACAAGTTGACACCAGTATTTAACGTAGAAACCCAATTTTAGAAAAACCGCCAATAACATGCTACCAATTTTTAACTCTTCTGAAGTGAGCTCTGTTAGGAGCCAACCCTGTTAAAGATTACAAAACACATTGCTAAATGTGACCTGGTTAAAGGATTTAATCACCCTCTTACGAGTGGCCTTGTTAGATGACTTAGAACATTCCACCTGAATGTTGCCTTTCTCAAAGGATTTATACAATGATTGTTAGGTCAACCTGGTTAAAGGATTCTGAGTGATACAATGGTTGAAAAGTAGTCAGCAGGTGTGATTTGATACATACAACTTACTTTGCAAATTCAAATCCAATTCAGCTCTAATGCTAATTCACTGAGTGGCCTCCATTCTCTTTTCAATCTTTAGATATTCTTGGAAATCCATCAAGCAATCACTTATGCAACTCTCTTCTTCTTTTCTCAGTCTTCTCTACTAGATCATGCCAATCAGTCAATTAACTATGCAATCCTCTTGCATCACCTTCTTTTTTGAATAACCCCTTGAGGTTATCTTATACCTCTTAATCTAGGTCAAAATAAATCTTTGCTGCTTAATCAAGATGATAGATCTTAGGTTAGGTCAAATTTAATAGATCTTTCCATCATTACATTTAATTTATTTCTCCAAAGCAATTACTAATTAAATCTTTGATCCATGCATTAATTGCAGTTACCCGTGCATATAAATAGTATGGATCAATCGTGCTTATCCTTAATTAACTTTACATATCCCAACAAATTCAATTATGTCGGCCAGAGATCTCAAATCTCAACAATTACCAAAATATTGCTGGTCAGTCAACATTGTGTTCTTCCGCTCGGTCATAACTAGTTTCCTTGGAAATTTACTGGCGCTCGGTCATCACAAACTTCGCTCGGCATAAACTATCATCAAAAGATAAGCAACACATTACTTTGCCAATGTGCCAACTGATCAATTACCCTTGTTATTTCCCATACCTCAACCATTTCAATTGGTCTTCTTGTTAAATCTCTTTCATCAATCATTAGATATGGTACTCAAACAGATAGCAATAGCCGTACCAATTAAGGTTTGACATCAATGATCAACAAAACAACAATTATTCCATTGTAGCTTTCCAACTAATAGGAGAGACATGTCCCTTCATGGGACATGTCTATTCATTATTATTTATAAGAAGGGACATGCCTCTTCCCATTAATTATAATTTAATCAATCTTATAATGTTTCATCAATCAATTATTAATTAAGAATAATTTAATAATTTAATATTAAATATTAAATTTCATATGATTAATAATAATATAACATATATATTATATTATTATTAATCAACATATATTATATGTATTCTAATGATCATATGACTGAAGCTACAAACATTAACACCTGCTAAACTAGAAATCTTCTCAAATCTAGGCTATCTCCAAAAATTTGACCAAATTTGGCAAAACAAAATATTATTTTTTTGTGAAAAATTAATTTAAAAAAATGTATGATTTTTTTTAATAAAGGAAAAAACACAAAAAAAAAAACAATTTATATTTTTTTATTTTAAAAAAATATTATAAAAAATGTTGCAGGCCCGCGGCACACGAGCTCTGGGCTCGGCGACAAGCTATGGGCTTCGCTACGAGCTCTGGGCTCTGTCATGAGCTCTGGGCTCGGCGGCGAGCTCCGGGCTCGGCTGTGAGCTCAAGCCAAGCTCAAAGCTTGAAAGCAGCGGTAGGCCCCACACAAAAAAAAAAAAATGTTTTTTTTTCCTTATTTTAATGCAAAAAAATATTAAAAAATGTCATTTTCTCTCTCCTCCATGCAACCAGGAATAGATTTTGAGGCGACGTCAATATCGATGAAGCACAAAAGTTGAGGCAAATTTTTGCCTTGTAAAGCATGCAAAAGGTCGTGCATGCAAAAATAGGGCCCAAATGTCAACTTTGTCCAATAGGATGTGCCTTATACGAAAATGGGGGTTTTGGGGCATTCCACACGTGATCGTGATGTCAGTTTGTGCCCATGGTGCTCTGAAAAATATCTCCACCCCAAATCCACACAACTTTTCACAGAAAAACCTTGAAACCCTCAGAGGTACAAAAACTTCAAAACCTCAGGAACGGGCAGTAGCAGCAAGGCTCTAATACCATGTTAGAATTCAAAGAATTCATAAGCTAAGATCATTTGCATGCAAAATAACCTGTTACAAAATCAAAGCCTGGAGACAAAAAAGTTCTGAAAGACAAAATATTCATTCAGAGAGGGGATACAAAATACAAAGAGATCAAACCTAATAAAGGTGATCCAAACCCTAAAAGGGAAACCCTAAAGGGGAAAAATCTAGTTTGCATAATAATAATTAATAAAAGAATTAATTATTATATGCCTAAATTTTAGCTTAAGTGAAATAGAGAATAATAAGTGACTTAATAATAAAATCAAGATGATTTAATTAATAAGTGGAATCACTTTATTACTCTAACAATTCCATGTTTCGAGTGTGGACGTAGGCAAATTGTCGAACCATGATAAAATCGTGTCTATTATATTTCATCTTATTTGTATGTTGTCTGCATTTCTTTATCTTCTTATTTAATATTTACACAATGCACATACACTCGTCACCTTCCATTTTCCCTTCAGCTTTTTCCTTTTTTTGTTTAGAAAGTGATAAAAACTACTTAGGAGCTAAATATAGCTCGGAGTATGAATAGATAAACCAATTTTAGGTAGATATATACTATGAACCATGTTTAGGAAGGATAATTATTAAAAACTCTGAACTCGAGGACTTCAATTGTCTTACAAGATGAGTAAATAGGAATTACAGTGAAATTTGTTTTCAGTGTTCCAGTCATGGCTTATCATAAGGCTTTTTTGGCTTCTATTTTCTTTAGTTTTCTGCATTCACTGATTTTTATTGTAGCGGTTGATGTGAGACATATGAAAATCCATGAATATGTCAATTAGATCAATCCTTATTAAGCATCATCTCATCTTTCTCTTATATATATATGTTGAGAGTAATCCTTTTCGGGGTATCTATTTTCATCAAAATGCAAGGTTTGTGTTAGTGTTAGGATTGATGAAAATAGGCGCCTCGAGAAGGAATACTCTCGACGTATTTTATATATATATATA
>MU228001.1:497675-516974 GCA_018584345.1 Thuja plicata | reverse complement strand
TATATAAGCTAGTAAAAGTCATCACATAACGTGGAAGAAATTTAATGATTTTTAATCTTTAAAAATATGGTGGTAAAGGTTATTGTTACGGTTAGTGTTACGGTTATGGTTAGTGCTACTATTACGCTTACTGTTAGCATTGGGGTTATGGTTAAGGTTATTGTTAAGGTAACAATTAGGTTGAATGTTGTAAAAAAAAAAATTAAATTAGTAGTAGCTCAGGGTTATAGTTAAAAAATATTAAAATTATCAGAATTAGGGTTAGTAGAACAGTTAACTTATGCATTTCACCTAGGCTGAATGGTAGAGTTATTGTTAGGATTAGGGTGAATGGCTTAACCTTAGTAGTAGTATTATGTTAACGGTTACAATTAGAGTTATAGTTAGTTTTCAGAATAGTGTTATGGGTTGGGTTACTTTTAAGGGTATTGTTAGGGTTAGAGGTACTATTTGATAATCCTTAAAGGATCAAAAGTTTTCATTAGTATAATAAGAAAATAGTTTTGGACCGTCAGTCACATGATCACCGAGTGACGGCTTTAACCAAATAAAGTGGTCACTGAAATGGTCAAACACAGTGGTCACCAAAATGGTTAAGTAAAGTGGTCACCAAAATATTTTGAACACCGGGCGCAATGATCACTGAGCACCAGTTTATAGATACATCACCGAGCATAGTCTATAGAGACATCACCAAACACCATTTTATTGACAGATAGTTTTATACCCGATAAAATCAGATCTCAAACTACACGTCAACTAAAGCACTTTAATCTTTAAAAAAGATTTATGCTTAGCTCGACAACCTTTTTTGTGGATGAAGAACAACATAATATGTGGACGAAATTAGTTAACTAATTGTATTCATGAAAACTAGGAGATCAAGGTCAAGTTGTAAACCTTTGATCATTAGAGTTATTCAAGAAAATTGTCAAACCTAATTAGGTCAAAAAATTTATATATAGATGTAACGATCATTCAAGAACATGATGATTGTAGCTGCAGAAGGACATCTATGGATCAGACAAAGAGTTTCATGCAGAAGGATAGATAAAGAAGAATTTAGTTATCAAGAACTACATACAAGGCTACCAAGCCGAACAAAGGAATTATCCATCACGATAGGTGATATGCAATTTTGTGAAATTTAATGGATCTGTAATCAGAAATTCAAGATTGCAAGCTATCAGGTCATATATATTTTTGTATACTCTCTAACAATTGTAACAAATAGAAAAAATCCTTCAAGAAGGTGGACTTAACAGTCTTATTGTAAATCTATTAACTGAGTGCATACATACATTGTGTTGCTAAAATATCTTAACCGAGTAGACTTAACAAGTCTAAAATGTTACTCCTAACAGGGTAAGATCATCATAAGTGATCACAACTTGTAGCCTTAACTGGCACCTTCCATTATGCAGATAGTGAAGCTTTGTGGGCTTCATCCCCACCACATTTTTTACCTTCTAACATGGGCTTTCTGCGTTATCAATTCTTGTGTCATGTGTAAATGAGTTTCATGAATTTTTCTATGTTTGTTTACATGCACTTAAATTTAAGTTATGATATTACATGCATGAAGTAGAAAAGCTAAAATTGTCGTTTATGCAAGCAATGATTACTAAGGTTTAAAGTGTAAAATTTTTTAAGAGTACTGATTCACCCCTCCCCTCTCAGTACACACCCTTCCATTATTCCAACAATTGGTATCAGAGCTAGATCTCTTATTTGGAAAATTTTAATCACTTGAGAGAAAATATCATACAATGGAAAGGTATAAGCTTGATAAAAATATTGAGAATCAGAAGTTGCAAATAAAGATTTTCTTTGAGAAATAAAAAGAGCCAAGAAAAAAAATGAAAGAGTTATTGGTGAAAGAAAAGTCATGGAATATCTCTACAATGAAACTGACTATCATGAAGAAGAGATACCTGACCTATTTGAGTCATTCGGATCTGGATCTGGTAATACATCTTACACATCTAAAAGAAGCATTACAAATCTAAATGAAATCAATCAACATATGACTAAACAAGTAAAAGCATTGCAGATCGGTCAAGAGACACAGATGGTAAGAATGATTGATGTTATGAATAATGAAAGAAAAGATAGACAAGAAAGAACTTTATCTATTGATGACAGGAGAAAGATTACTAAAAAATTTCAAGAGAAAGAATCTGAGATATAGAGACTTACTGAACATCACATTGAGATAACCAATCAAATAGTTCTTATGAGTCATGAGGCCAACTGAGTGAACATAGAACTTAATGGAAAATTGCAAGTTATTGGTGAATTAAAAGAAGAGAATGAGAAACTAAAGCATGAAGAAAAGATTCAACAACAACATAATGATATGATTAAGAAAGCTGAAGATAGTACAAAAAGAATGGATGAATTTCTAAATGGACAAAGAAGACTCGACAACAATATTGATTTAGGGTATACCGAGCATGGAGAATCATCAAACCAAGATGATCAAAGGAATGTCTACACAAATCCAAGACCAAAGAAAGGCTCATTCAATCACTATAGAAAACTAGGCCACACATCAAATGTTTGCAAGAGTTAAAGCAAAAGGTGTTCCTAAAACTACTTCTAAATTCATAGGTAATTATTATAACTGTAACAAGCATGGACACAAAGCACATGAATGCAGATCTAAGCTAAACAAAACAAAGAAGAAATCTTACATGGAAAAAAATTGCTCTACTTGCAACATGCATCGCCACACATTTCATGAATGTAGAAAAAGGATAAAGAAAGTCTAGAAACCCAAAGAAAAAGAAAATGCATATCAACCAACAAGAGTCGGTAATACATATGTAGGGGATTACAACACTTGGGTAAATTGCACATCATGTGGTAGATACATGGACATATAACTACAAACTATATGAGGAAATGGATAAGAATATCTAGAAACTAGACTAACCCTGGAATGGCATGCTTACACTGTCATAAGGCCAGTCACTTAAGCAAGGACTATAGAGACCAAGTGACAGAGTCAAGCACTTTTGCAAATGGAAATACTATTGAAGACATTAGGAGAATCATAAATCAAATGTGGAGGAAATCTTAAAACAATGATAATGTTGGACCAAGCACTATAGTTTGTGACACCTCATCTAATGGATTAGGTGATTCCACCACCCTCACCTAAGAAATACAAGTAAGTATGGAACTGCACTTTACAAAGCTGTATTTTACATCAGTTCCTATATTCATTGAGAATATGCCAAATTAGCATGAATAAAGATGCACTATGGTATTACTTGCTATGATTGTGTGAATCTAGTCTGGTCGGCTAATGTAAAATGAGTATACACTACTCGTCGGTGTACATGTGAAAAGAACAACTGAGTTGACACTTTCCCTGAGCGTTGTATAGTCACTGAGCTGAAAACTTTGGTGAGCTACCCGAGCATCTCTGTTTCATCGACCGAGTGGTAAGTAAAGCATTGAATGCGTCACTTAGGTTATTCTCTATAAATATGGTGACAAGAGCTCATTTTGTTCACCCAGCGATAAAGAGAAATAGCAGAGCGAAGAAAAGTGATTCAGAGCGACAAGATTGCCGAGAAACTCACAGCAAATTTCAAGCTACTCTGACAGATTCTAAGCACTCACAAGGAAGATCAAGTGAGTATCTAGACTCACCGAGATAATAGTTTATTTTTGAAGAAGCCCTAAATTTGTTGAAAAATGGAAACCACTTCACGGATCATGAAGATCAAGATCACAAAGGATAAAAAGATCACCTTGATAAAGAACTCAACCTATTAGAAGCCTAACTAAAAGTTTTTCCCTGAGGTTGCTGCTCAACCTGACGACAAAGGAGAATTTTTGAGTATCTCTCCTATGGTTTTTATAGTTGAAGACATTTGTGCATACATTCACTGCAAGGTTACGGAGATTGGAGATTGTGGAATCTTACCAGATTCTATGCAAGGACAGAAACCTGAAAGATGAGGACAAACACAATGAGGTGAAAGGCTTAACCAATGCCCTACTGTTCTTGAGAGAGTTCACAAGTGAATGGATATGCATAGTACTCATCTAAGTTCATGATGGAAGGATGTAGTTGGATGAACCAAAACTGAACACAAAGGATGTGATTCATGCAGTGACTAGTTATCTGATAATTGAGAAGGCAAAATCCCTAAAACACCCTTCACGCCCCAAGACTAAAAATTTAACTAGAGCCAAGTGGGATGGAAGAGGTTCAAAATTAATTCAATTACCAACCTGAGATGAAATTCAGTGCATATGTGATTGGGTACAAGATATTTCAAGCAAGCAGAATGAACAAAATTGCATGTGGAGCAGTTGACAGTGCATATAAAATAGTGAAGAAGGGACTGCAACTAGACCTATTCAAGCTGGTACTGAAGAAACTGGAAGAGAACATGATAAAAATTAGATCAGTCCAATCTAATACATGTAAGCTCAGTTCCCTCCTAATGTGCACATTATTCTATTTACAAAAATTCTTTCCTTCCGTCGGTAATGTCACTTGGGACACAAACTGACCAATCACTGCGCAGATTAGTGATTTCATTAGGTCACTAGGAGATAACTTCACACCTTTAATGGATGGCTACTTTTCCACATTCAAGACTAGGATTTAGAAGAGGATGAGAATCCCTGCTCAACTAGTAGAAAAGTACAAGAATGAGAAATGCTTTATAGTAGACACCGACAACACTCTCATCAAACCTGCATAATCGAGAACAGTATGGTTACCACCATTGGACTATAAAATTAACATTGATCAGGCTAAAAAGGATATTGAAACCCTACTGAATGAACCAGTGGACAAAAATTTGAAAAGATTTGGAACATATGAGGAAGCCAAGTCAAGAATAAAGACTAGTTTAGTAGTAAAGAAAATAGATAGGAAGAAGACAAAAATAATGAATACTCTTTAGAAGAAACTTTAGGTAAATGATGAAGAGTTGGAACAAGTAGATATCATCAAGGAATAGGTACTCACTAGTGAAGGTAATGAATTAAGTGATTCATATTCTACCCAATTAGATGCACCACCAGCCAAGAAATCAAAATTTACTGATGTAACGGTTGCATCAAGAAAAGGAAGAAAAACAAAAAAAGAGGTAGACTCACAACCCTCGAAGAAAGGAACTATGAGAACTTATCTGGAAAACAAAGAATACATCTTCAACTTGGAAATTATAACTGAAACAAAGAAGGAGATACCTAAGAGGAAAAGAAGACAAGGACGATACTAAAGAAGCAGAAAGAGAAAAAAATGTGGTGTAGGATCACCCAAACTAAATAAAATGATTCTATTGACCCTAGGGGTTCCTTCAAGGTCCTAAGAGGCCTTTACAAATGTTAAGACACTAGGGTTAGACATTGGATCACCATGTAAGGCCATAGTAGCAAGATTGGCACAATATGAGCCCTTGGGTCACTATGAGTCATTTATGATCCCAAACCCTAGAAATATGTTTTTTTTGAGTTTTTATTGTTTGGATCCACTAGGGATCACCTAAATAACATCTTGACCAAATTTGGTCATTAGATTAGCAAAACTACAAAAAAAGTAAAAGTTGCTCAAAAGTTGTCAAGCCACTTTTGAGCAAACTTAACAACTTTTCAAAAATTGACTTCCAAATGATCAATTCAGTTCAAAATTTTCATGTTACCATTGGGAGTTCCTACAATAGCCCTTTCAAGTGGGTGGTAGGCTGATGATGTAAGTTAATATTTGAAAATCAATAAAAGTAACCATTTTCTTGCATTCTAGAGGAGACAATCACCGTGTATGGTCGGGTACAAATAGAGGGGCATGTGAGTATGACACCAGGAGTGAGGATTATGAATCTACTTCCATTTGGTTTTGGTCTCATGTGTTGATCAATCTTGGTTTGAAAGTTATCCAATTTTCAAACTCACTACCTAAATTGTAGGCCCTAATTCAGGGTTTCATAGGAAATTAAGTGCATCTTCACTTTCCACCATGGGAAATTAATGAACCTTGGTGGAAAGCTTGTTCTTATGACACTTTTAAAAATTCTACAAGATATGTTCTTCAAGTTGCAACGAAATGGGAATGGAGTGACGCCCTAGGTGTATATTCATATGTATGCACCTCTCCTGATTTAGGACAACAGTCATAACTTCTGGTTGGGGATTTACCATAAGCCCTAAGTTGGAGGAAGAGTCATTTGTGCACACCCTCACATGATCCAATAGTCATTTTTGGCATTGGATGTATCTAGAAGACACTTTTAGTGTAAATGGAGGCCTAATTAGGGCTAATCGGTGGAGCAATTTGGTGTGTCTTTCTATCTTTCTCTCAATCCCAAGTTCCAAGGCTTAAGTCCTAAGTCCTTGGCCATAAAGGGTATCTAAAACCCCAACCAGTTCATAAAGTTATGTTGGAGAATCTCAATTGAGGTCAAATTTCCTTCTGAAAAAGGCTACATGCATAACCTTGGGTTTGTGAAGTAACCATGGTATATGGATTGCATTTGGGTGAAAGAACCATTGGAACTAAGAAATAGGGATCTAAATAGACCACATCCACAAGAGTAGGTCACCTCTAGTCCCATATGTCATTTTGGGGTTATCATTGTGAATCAGGGTCATTTTCTTGAAGGGCCAACCTAGGTAGTTGGTCCTAAAGGACTGGTGAAACTTAGTGATTAGGTTACCCTTGGGGTTTTTAGGGTTTTTATAACCTTACCAAGTCTTTCTTACACACTTGTGATAATTGTCAAGCATTTTAGCTTCCTAGTTTGGTGATCTAGGGTACATTGCCACATTTGGGTCACATTAAGGCTTCCAGTTTCCCACTTTGCATCAAGTGGTATCAGAGCTATGTATGCTCCTAAGGATGAAGATATCCATTCAAGGGTTACAAACATTGAATTGGAAAAGATGGTAAGAGAACAAAGGGCAGAAAATGCAGCCTTGACAAGGAGTTTGCAAGAGTTGGAAAGTAAGGTAGAGAGGGGAAAAGGAGTTGCTTTTGGTGATGAAGAAGGGAGTGAGTCAGAGAGTAACACCCCTGATCAGGATGAGAACATTCCTGTAGACTAGAGACCCCTTCTAGATTCCTTGAAATCTATGGGGAGAAGAACCATGGAGGAAAAGTTGGATTTGCCAACTTTCAATGGGAAGATGAATGCAGACTTGGCCTTGGATTGGATAGAGGCACTAATAGGTTTTTTTGAGTGTGAGGACATCCCTGAGAAGCAGAGGGTTAAAATAGAAAGATCCAAGTTGAAGGGAGAAACCCTAACTTGGTGGAACTTCATCCAAATAGAGAGGGTGAAGAATGGGAAGAGCATGATCTCTTCATGGAATAAAATGATTGCATTGGTCAAGGAGACCTATGTGCCTGAAGACTATGGGGTACAACTCCATAGGAACAAGCAAAGCCTAAAGAAAAAATACATGGATGTGGGCTCATACACTAAGGAGTTCCTAAAGTTGTGTATGAAGACAAATGTGGTACAAGATGAAGAAGAAAAGTTGGCAAGATATTTGTGTAAGGAAACTCAGGTGCGGAAACAGCTTCCTACGCTAATCTCTATAGGAAAGTATTGTGCAAATTCTTTTAAATCCTTACAATTTCAGATTCATTAACTACTTTAAGAAAGATATTGCAACCACATACCATGCATACAGAAAATAGAGAATGAAACAATGATATACCCTGGGGAAAACCTTTGGGTAAAAAACCTCAGCACTCCAAAACCTGCACAATGTATTGATCAAAACTATTACAGCTTACAATACACTTGCAATGCAAGTTCTTTTAGAAGATTTCAAAACCCTTGAAGACAAATCACGGCAGCATAAAATGTTCCAACAGTACACTCGCATCACTACTCTTCGCAACCCCAAAAAATGCTTATATCATGCGCTTCACTTTTAGGGCTACTCCCAAAGATAACCGTAGTAGGGTTTTGCCATTCTCTGAGAAAATAGGAAACCCCGAACCCCACGATTGGGGAAGAGTGTACAGTACTCACATTTATCAGTTGCCACATGTCTTCACCTGTCATTGAATCTTCCTGACATAGCTCTTACGTGTCATAGGAATCCGTCATAACCATTTTAGCCATGATCTCCTTACACACTATTCAAGATGCCGACACATCAACATTATTTGCAAGAAATACATTTTACAAAACAAATAATAAGAATAGGAATTATCCAAGGTTGAGACACCTTATTCCTAACAAAAAGGATACAAAGATATATGAAAGGAACAGAGGACTATGGATTGTATTATCAGAAGAATGATAAATTTGAAATGAAAGTTTATACAGATGCATATTGGGAAGGCAATGTTGATGATAGAAAGAGTACAAGTGGTGGCACATTATTTCTGAGAAAGAGATTAGTATCTTGGACAAGCAAGAAATAGAACTACATTTCTCAATCTACAGCAGAAGCTTAACATGTTGCAAAAGCAATTAATTGTTCAAACATAGTGTGGATCAAGCAATTGTTGAAAGGTATGAAGGAAGAAATCACTGAACCAGTTGTTATTTTTTGTGATATCACAAGTGTTATCAATATATCTATTGGAAGTACAATAATGGGAAAGCAAGATACTGAGAGGGGGGTGAATCAAATCTTAAAATTAAACCACTTAAAAAAAATTGATTCACATTCATACATATATGAATTTAACCTAACATTAGATAGTATCCACAGCATGAAATATATAATCATAACACAGAATTTTGGTAACCTAGAAACCCAAATAGGTAAAACTGGGGTGGGGATGAAACCCACAAAATCTTCACTACTGTAGGAATAAAGTGTGCCTGTAGGGCTACAAGAGTTTGATTACAAAATGCAACCTACCTGGCTAAAGGTCTATTCGGTTAAGAACTAAAGATCATTATAATCTACCTTGTCAAAGGATTTCAACTTATAGTAAAGTAAGCACTCAGCTTAGAGATTTAAAATGGTCTGCTAGAACCACTCTGTTAAGATATTTTCACTTAATACACTTGTTATAATGTTTCAAGTAGTGATCCTTCATTATCCACTTAGATGTTGATGACAGATCTACTCTTTCCAATACCTTCTGTGATCTCACAATCAGATATGTCTTTACTCTACTCTTCACTGCTCTATCATTCTGCTTGATCTAAGCTTCTTCTCAAAATAACTCACTGTTCATCTTTTATGAACACACGACCCTTCTCTTTGTGTATCTCTATCTCTCTCTTCCTTCTCTATTTCTTTTAGGGTTAGAAGCAATCTTATATGTCTTTTTGGATCTAGCAGCGAGATCTGGATTAATGATCAAGATCTATTATTTATGCCCCCAAGGCATTCTAATTTCCCGATTGGCTTCATGCCATGCATAGGATAAAACAATTAAATTTAGAATTAACTTAGTAGAGAAATATTAAATGCTTACATATGTCAGCCCAAATCTCATACAAGTCAGCCTAAACATTTCACATCAAAGTTTGAATCAATCCTGACATGTATGCAAAAACCGTTCTACTTGGCACTTAACATCTCTATCACTCAACACTTAATATTCTACTTGGCTCGACACGATGTAACTTGGCAACCTGAAACTTTCTCGACGATGTTGCTCAGCCTTGAATGTTTAGCTCGGCCATAGTGATAACCAACTAAAACTTCCTAAGTAAATGACTAAGTGTTGATCACTAATCATCAACAAAACTTAGGGATTAACAATCTACCCCTTTGATATTAGTGGAAAAAACACACTTATCATTTCTTTCAATTCATTCCATCCAAAATGTTTCCTAATTACACAATGTACTCCCCCTAGGAATTTACACCATACTACATACAAAATTTTACATAGTATACATGCCTTAAAAAAATATTTAAATTGATACCTGTACTGATCTCCTTATGTTGTATCCCTGTCAGTCCTGTCAGATTCCCCCTTGTTTTTGTCACTGATTGCAAGTGGGGTCAAGTTATACGTATGAAAAAACTATTTATGAAGCTGTAAGGTGGACGCAAATACAGTGTCCCAACTATCCTTAGCAAACTTCATAATCTCTAATTTGACTTCTAGATTGGCAGCTAGACTTACTAAACTTTCTGCAGTGGAGAGATGTGAATCTCTCTTAACCAATACTTTTGTAGCTGAAAGTTATTTCTAAATTACCTCCAGATGAGGTATCAGGTTTGTCTAGATAGTAATCAATTTGGTCCTAATCTAACCATCTTCAGCCATGAGCTTGTCTATCCTCCTTTGTGCATTTGTTAATCTGTTATAGTGTAAGGAGCTAGTGCTAGCATCCATACTCAATGAACTTCTAGTTGAATTTAAGTCTAATTGCAATTTCTCTATGGCCTATAGATTATCCTTTGTGAAGAATTCAACATCACATAACTTCTTATACAAAGAATAAACATTAGTTGCAACTTCCTCCAAAATTTCTATAAGAGAAGAAAGTTCAACCTGTTTTACCGCAATCTCTCCTGAGATTTTTGCTAGTACTTTGTTCTCGAATTTCCTCTCGGACCATTGCAATAACTTCTCATTAGATTCAATGTTTTCATCATTCACCTTTTGCACAATATGAACTAACTGTTCAAGAATAGGGGCTTAAGGATTGTCATCTTCCATGTAAAAATCTTTTACAAATATATCTTTGATGTCATGTAACACCTGCTTTTGCTTCTGATCTCTTTTCATTTCTTCCTACCTCTTCTTCCTCTTGAGTAATTCTTGAAGAGTCTCAATCTGTTCATAAGATAAAACATTGGGATCCCATGGTGGAATCATAATCACTTCATCTAATGTGACATCAAGAATAGGATACTTTTTCCTCATAACTTTCCTCCTCTCAAATTCAGGTGTGCCTCCTATTTTGAGTCTAGTGGGAGTAGATGATGCTGAGTGTGGTAAACCAACCAACACTTGCACTATCTCTTATTCCTTAGGTTCATTGTCAGTATCCCTGATCTCCTCACCACTATCTAAGACTATTTTTACAACCCCTAAAATAGGTAAATTTTGTGTAATTACTTCTTGTTATTTTCTCCTTTTCTACTTCCTTTGGTTTCTCTTGAGTTATCTCTTCATCTTCATCTATACTTTTCTCTCCTTCAGCCTCAATAGCCTTATTAGGCGAATCTATACTTGTGTCTCTTAGCTCATCCTGACCCTCGACATCCAAATTGCTAGAGTCATCAATTGGACTGTCTGTTGTCAGATCAACAATGTTTACTATCTCTATTTGTTCTTTTGGTTCTATTATAGTCTTGTCAGGTTCAGTAGCATTTTTCTCTTTTGCTTTCTGTGGTGCAGGGGTGGTTCCAATTTCTTTAGGCTTCAGGTCAGATGTTCCTTCATCAGTCTTCTTCTCTTTTGGAGCAATCAATCCAAAGATTTACTTCCAATTCCTAGTACTCTGTTGTACTACATTTTCAATATCATCTTTCAAAATAGCATAACCTCTCTGTTTAGGTATGAATTTATGCTTATACTCCTCAACAAATTTTTCTCTCTGTTTCTTAGTCAACTCAGGAATGACTTGATCTAATGTGCCTTCTCGAATCTGTCTCTCTGTTGTAAGTGCAAATTCCCATTTGCTAGCTAGAAACTCATATAACTCACTCGGCACAATGTTTCCTATTTCTAGAGGAGTTAACTTGAAATTTCTCATCATATCTAATAGTGCTTCTTGAACTGTGTGCTTATCTTTTAGCTTTAATTTCTCATATTTGATAAACTTAAAACCAGATAACACTGTAGAATTTCTCAAATTCTCACATACCACATTAATATCAATTGGTATCTTGAATGGTGTTGTTGGTATGTTTCTAGGTTCATCAATTTCAGTCTTTTCTTCATCACTTTTCGGATCCAGCTGTAGTTTCCTTCTAGGTCTCTTTACCTATAGGCTCAGCATAGCCTTTGTTGCAAATTTAGTCTTTGATGTAGAACTAATCTCTCCAATCTTCTTCTTTGCATATACAATTGTTTTCACTTCTAGAGATGTAATAGTAGATCCCCTTGTCCTTGGACGATTGGCAATGAGAGGGGTAACTTTTGGTTTTGCCTGTCTCAACTTGGTTACCTTGGCTACTACTGGTTTCTTTCCTTTTGCCTTAATAGGAATCTCTTCTTCATATTCACTAACTTCTACTTCTTCTTCAGATACATCTTCTCCTTGTCCAGTAGATATGCCTAGAGGTGCATCCTCTAACTCCTCATCACTCGGCAATCCAACCATTTTCTTCAGATTTTTCACAATCTTTTTCCTCTTTCTCTCCATGGTTCCTGCCTTAAGATTCATAGTTATCTTCACCTTAGCTTCATCATAATTTCCAAATATTTTTTATTTTGTATCAATCTCCTTTGCTAGGAGTGCTATGATAGTTGCTGATGTTTCATCAATGTTAACTTCATAGGGAAATGGCTCCAGCCATGATACCCTAGGTGTCACAGCCTGAATGTATTTGTAATCTATGTCAACTAGAAAACATATCTCCTCATAGTGCTTTTCTACAAGTAAACTTGTCATTCTAGACCTCAACCTCATTCTCTTTTTGAATTTGACAAAGTAGTTTCCCATAATACTATTGAAATTATTACCTAATTGTTGAATACATTCACTAATCTGCACAATAATAGGTCTATCCTTCTTCCAAACAATATTTCCTAGTGTAGGAAATGACCTATGTACATAGAAGAATATGAAAACTAGTAAAGAGCCAAACTTACATGATGAGCTTTTAGATTTTCTGATCGATAATAAGTTCTCGGCTAGTTGTGTCAATTGCAGCTCAGCAAGGTTGTAGGTGTGATTCTTCTTGAGTATCTTCCATTCTTGGTCCATAGTTGTGTAGGGAACACTATCTAGTCAGCTTGACTGATAGAACTTATGTGCAATTACTCTCACTCCAAAGTCAAGTTCTAAATCTTCAATTGTAGAGATAGTCATACCTCTATTGTTCCAGACAGCTCCAGTGTTAGCTTCTATCTCTTCTTTACTTTGATCTCTCATTGTTCACTTTCCAGTAATAATAGGATATCCATTTACTCGATGAATAATACCTTTAGTGATCCTAACTGGTCCATTGTCCAGACACAAATTCATATTATGAACTTGGCTTGGAACAACCTTGATCCAATCATCCTTGAAGTCTGGTGGAAAATCTAGGGCACTAGTTAACCCTTTCTCAGCTAAATGATTGAATTCATCTTTCAGAACTCCATTTCTGCATAAATTTTTGTAGGAATTTCTCAATTCACTATCACCTACTTCACCAATCTTAACCATGTAACAAGATCTAACATCGTGTATCATAAGTACCTTTGGTGGAATAGATGAGAGGGCTCCATTCAGATCACCTAAAATTGTGCTTTCGGGAATGGCTCAAAAGTTAGGAGGTGCACATGCATCACTTCTTACTAGCTTAATTTTTTTTAGCTCCTCCTCCATTCCTTTGACTGGTGTGGAAGAAATTGCAGCCATAATCTCTAAAATTAGGGTTCAAAGATGAAGAATAGGGTACCTCAACAAGTAACACTTTGCACTATTCACCTTAGGGTTGTCGACGACATGCTGACAAGATTTTTGAAACAAACTTTACTAAGATCAATTCTACAATTTCTTCGATCGCTCTGTGAATACTAAAAATCGCAAGGTAAAATGAAGAATAAACTGTTTGTCCTTATATAGACTTGAAAGGTCAAGGTAGGTAAGCAATAAATATTCTTCTTATTAGGTTAGTGCAAACCAGCTATCATTGGCCAACTAACACAACTTTCATACCACTCAGCTTACTATACTTGGCCATCACAAAGCTTACTCAGCCAACCAACTTGGCACCCATAGTGCAGTTAACTCTTCTTAGCACTTGTCACAAACATGTCCTGGTGCATCTCAACATATGCAAATATGGAATTTGGCACATTTACATGTTAGGAACTGATGTAAGATTTGAAATTTAAATGCAATTCCTTACATACCTGTATTGCTCAGCTAGAGATGGTGTGATCACCTGATCCATTGGATTGGATGACCTCGACTTTAGTGGTTTCACTACTACTCAGCATTGTTTTCCTTACCCATGTCTGGTTCATTTGTGCTCTTATTTCCTCAACACTAGGAGCAGGTACTCTTGTCCTACACTCTCTCTTAGTGTGACCAATCTTCAAACAACTATAGTAGACTAGGCTTCCATTCATCCAACTCTTAGATTTACCTCTGAAATGTGTCTTTTAGCATTCTTCAGGTGCATGTCCTTATTCTTCACATTAACGACAACTCTACCTTGTATTATAATCCCAATTGTAAGTGTTGCTTTTCCTAGGTGCTTTTTTTTGTGTCTTTGATGTCCATTGTTGTTTAGCATTGGATCTATAGTTTTGTGCTTTATGACCATGTTTCTGACACTTCTAACAATAACCATTAAATCTTGGTTTGGAAGGTGCATCACTTGCTTCAGCCCAAAATTCATGTGCTTTATGTCCAAACTTCTTGCAATTAAAGTAGTAACCATTGAACATAGGTTTAGGATTCAACTTACCTTTATTACTTTGGAAAATGTTCGTTGTATGACCTGGTTTTCCAAAGTGGTGGAAAAAAGGCTTGTTCTACTTTTTCTTTGCATTCCTCCTTTCACCATTCTTAGAGGATTCTCCTTTCTTAGTAGATGTTTTTGGTTCAGTGTGACCTAATCCAGAAGAATCTTTTGATCTTCTTGATGCTTCCATCAGATTCTGAAAATGAGTCAAAGCTTCATTAGATTTGTTCAACCTTTCATTCAGTTCTTTCTCATATCTCAAATCATCTTTCAATTGATTGTTCTCAAATCTCAGATTCATCATTTCCATATCTTCCCTACTATTCAGATCTTAAAACTTAACCACTTAAAAAAATTGATTCACATTCATACATATATGAATTTAACCTAATATTAGATAGTATCAATAGCATGAAATATATAACTCATAACACAGAATTTTGGTAACCCAGAAACCCAAGTAAGTAAAACTAGGGTGGGAATGACACCCAAAAAATCTTCACTATTGCATCAATAAAGTGTGTCTATTAGGGCTACAAGATTTTAATTACAAAATTCAATCTACCTGGTTAAAGGTCTATTCGGTTAAGAACTAAAGATCATTATAATCTACCTTGTCAAAGGATTTCAACTTACAGTAAAGTAAGCACTCAGCTAAGAGATTTAAAACAGTTTGCTAGAACCACTTTGTTAAGATATTTTCACATGATACACTTGTTAAAATGTTTCAAGTAGTGATCCTTCATTATGCACTCAGATGCTGATGATGGATCTGCTCTTTCCAATACCTTTTGTGATCTCACAACTAGATATCTCTTTACTCTGCTCTTCACAGCTCTATCATTCTTCTTGATCTAAGCTTCTTCTCAAAATAACTCATTGTTCATCTTTTATGAACACACAACCCTTCTCTCTGTGTATCTCTATCTCTCTCTTCCTTCTCTATATCTTCTCGGGTTAGAAGCAATCTTATATGTCTTTTCAGATCTAGCACCGAGATCTAGATTAATGGTCAAGAGCATTCTGATTTCCTGATTGGCTTCATGCCATGCATAGTATAAAACAATTAAATGCATAATTAATTTAGTAGATAAATATTAAATTCCTACATATGTCATCCCAAATCTCATACAAGTCGGCCTAAATATTTCACATCAAAGTTTGAATCTTTCCTAACACGTATGCAAAAATTGTTCTACTCGGCACTTAACATCTCTGTTGCTCAACACTTAATATTCTACTCGGCTCGGCACAATGTAACTCAGCAACCTAAAACTTTCTCGGAAATGTTTCTCGGCCTTGAATGTTTAGCTCGGCCATAGTGATAACCAACTAAAATTGCCTAAGTAAATGACTAAGTGTTGAGCACTAATCATCAACAAAACTTAGGGATTAACAATATCAATCTTGTGATGCACACTAAGATGAAGCATATTGCTATCAAGTATCATTACTTGGGAGAGTTAGACAAGATAAAGAAGTGAGACTGGAATATGTGAATGCAAAGGAACCGTTAGCATATATTTACTAAGGCATTACCTAAAGATGCTCATGAGTATCTGAGAGGTAAATTAGGGTTATTCTCCTAGCCGAGGCTAACTAGGATCAAATGGAGTGATTGCATCAAATGTATTACATAGAATATCTAACAAATTAATGCGAAGGTGGTCACACTTTAGGAGTTGCCTAAAGCTGTGAAGAGTAACACATAGAAGTTGACCATTCATAAGCAAGATGATAGAGGGAGCGTAGAATTTAGAAAGTTGACACATGGATATCTACATGGTCAAGATGTATGACTGTGGCATTATTGTCAAAGAGGGAGAATATACTAAGAAGGAGAATATACTATTAGGGAGATAAGCTATAGAGAGAAATCTATCCAAGAGGGAGCTGATATTTGTATTGGAGAGAATCAGAATGAAGCTAAGGACATTAATGAAAATTTATTAATAGAGAACATATTTTTTTGATTATTTGGGAACTATGCATGTTATGTTGTTTGCATGTGTTTTCCATCAATTCCAAAGAGGGAGATTGTTGGAAGCTACAATTGAAAAAAAATATTATATTTCCATTGATGTCAAACCTTATCTAGAAAGAAAGTGGCTATCTAGTAAAGTATTATATCAATTGATTGATGAAGAAGATTTGAAAAGAGGAGATAACAAGAAGACCTAGTGAAATGGTTGAGTTATGAGAAACTACAATGTGTACTTGATGAGATTGCACATTGGCGAGGTAATGTGTTGTTTGTGTTTAACAGCAAGTGAAGATTAGAATACTAAAAGCTTAGTCTTGACCGAGAAAAGAGCAGAAGATTAAGGAACTTAAGTTTAAGCAGTTTGTGTCAAGTGATGCAAGTGTCGATCGATTGCTAGTACATGCCAAGAAAATTTAGTGTCAACCGAGCATCAACATTTACCTAGTGTCAGTAATTATCGAGTTATCTAGTGATGACCGAGCAGAAGAACACAATGGTGGCTGAGTTTCAATATTTAAATAGTTTGAGAAATATTTGAGATCCCAGCTGACATAGTTGAATTCTTGGGATATGTAAAGTGTATTTAAGATAAGGATGATCATTATGGAGAATTAAATGAGCATTTGATATATGTTTAATCATTATTATGTATGGATTCAAAGAGTGTTGAGATGTATTCTACAAGGTAGAAGGAGAAAAAAATGTTGGAAGGATTCGTTGGATCTGACCAAACTTTAAGATTTACTGTGATGATTAATCGACAAAAGATCGAGTTACCTAATCAGAGAGGTATAAGATTAACCTAATTGTAGGTTATGGGTAAGAGTTTGACTCAGTTGATTGGAAAATATAAGCAGAAGGCAGAGAAGGATAAGAAGAGCAGTATAGAACTATACAATGGTTATTGCTTAACAGATTTCAAAGAAGATCTAAGAGATAGAGATGGAAATGGAGGCTAGTACAGTGAATTAGCATTTGAGCTAAGTGGATTTGTATTTTCAAAGTGAGTTGTATGTTTCAGATCAAAACTATTTTTACTTTCTAACCATTGCATCAGTCAAAATCCTTTTAATCAAGGTTGACCTAACAGTCATATTGTAAATCCTTTAATCAAGGTGACATTCTAATAGAATGATCTAAATCCTCTAAAAAGGCTCACTTTTAACAAGGTGATGAAATCCTTTAATAGGGTCATATTTAACAGTGTGTATTGTAACCTTTAATAGGGTTGGATCCTCACAGAGCTCACTTCAAAAGAGTGAAATATTGGTAGCATGTTACTGGTGGTTTTTCCCATATTGGGTTTCCATGTTAAATCCTAGTGTTATACTTGTGTGAATGTTATCTGATGTGTTTTACTATTAAGATTTGTACTCTCCAAGTTGATTACTTTAGGACAGTGGACTGCAAGTTTATGTTACTTATAATATGCTATAGAGACCGAGTGGATTGTTGAGTAGATCTAAGTTGGTGAAAGTGTTTGAAAGTTTAATTGGTACATCTAGACCTGGGGATAATTGACTCACCCCCCTCCCCCTCTCTAAATTATAATAATAGATGTTTGTATGTATATTCCATGTTCTTCATAGTAGGTGTTAAACATATCTGATGTAAACTCTCCACCTCTATTTTACCTCAAACATTTTATCTTCATACACATCTCATTCTCAACTTTTTCTTTGAAAATATTAAACTTATCAAAGTCTTCATACTTTTCTATAAGAAATGCAACCCATGTCATCCTAGAATAATCATCAATAAAGAGTGTAAAATACCTTTCTCCATAGTAAGATCTTGTTCTTGTAGGACCACAATGATCTTTATGTACTAGATCCAAATTCTCTTTTGTTGAGTAAGATTTTCTTTGAAAACTGCTTCTAGTCTGTTTCTCCATTACCTACTCTCTACACATGGTGTTAGAGGGCTTCACAATTTTTGGTAAATCTCTGACTGCATTTTTCATACTTTCTTTCACAATGTTATCAAAATTTACAGGAAAAAATCTTATATGCCATAACCAACTATCATCAACCTTCGCAAAAAAACAAGCAGCCTTTGTAGTATTCAATTCAAACATATTATCTCTTGACTTTGTACCTAATGTGATCAACTCTCTTGACTGACTTCTGATAGTAAATTTTCCATCATTGAACTTTAAATGATATCCCTTGTCTACAAGCTATCCAACACTCAATAACTTGTGCTTAAGTCCATCAACAAGCAATACATTGTCAGTATTAGTTTTACCATCAAGAATAATTGAACCTACTCCAATGATCAATTTTGGAGTATTATCACCAAATCTGACTATACTTATGACATTATTTTTCCATTAGTACACTTAGTGAAAAACATTGATAGAAATCACCGACAGACTACAAGCATCACCAGAAGATTACAACCATCATCAGCGAATAGCAAGCATACCTGACAGAACACAGAGGTCATAAAAAATGCTAAGTATAGAATCGACAAGCATCACCGGCGACATAGTTCTAAGAACTAACCTAATAGAAATAGAAAAGGCATACCCAATGACTAGTTCAAGAAAGGAACACCGACGACCAAGAAAACCGACCGTCAGAACCGAGAGTCAGTTAGAGAACCCGCAAATTGTGGATCTGATTTTTACATGACGGATAAAGCAATGTAATTATATTTATAGATTTTTTATTTGTTTTAAATCATAACTTGAGGGTCAAGCAAGCTTTATGTAAATGTTTTAATGCATCCTAACGGATCTAAAACATATCTAACTAAAGATCAAGGTCAAGTTGTAAACC
>MU228001.1:474710-497548 GCA_018584345.1 Thuja plicata | reverse complement strand
ATTCATGCAAAGGTCAGAAACAAAATACATCAGTTATCAAGAACACACAGAGGCTACCGATGAGCAGATAAAGGTATTATTCAATCATGGAAGGATGATTACTTATATGTAAGAAGCTTTATAGGATCTATTATCAGTAATTCAAGATTGCATATATCATCAGATCAAAGACTTATGTAGTTGCATTCTAACAAGTGCATCACATCTAAAATCCTTTTGTAGAAGGTGGACTTAATCATTATTTCCAAATCTCTTAACAGAGTGCACACTTAACAGTGTTGCTAAAGCTTCAAATGAAGTAGATCTTAACAGGTCTCAACTATAATACTCCTAATAGGGTAGGTCATCAAAAGTGACCAATTGTAAGCCTTAACCAGCCCCTGCTTATCTGCAGATAGTGAAGTCTTGTGGGTAACAATCCCCACCGTAGTTTTTACTTCCTAACAGGAGTTTTCTATGATATCATATCTTGTGTAATGTGTTATATATTTTCATGAATGTTTTTGTTATGATTACATACTGAAAGTATTTATGATATGATAGCATATACATAAAGAAAGATGAATAGTTAGATAAGATAATTTATAAACTGATGATTAAGGGTTAATGGGCTAACCAAAGAAAAGTTTTAAAGGTACTGATTCACCCCTCCCCTCTTAGTACATCATCTCAATATAATTCCAACAATTGGTATCAGAGCCTAGTGTCTCTCTCGAAAAGCTTAAAGACTTGAGAGAAAAGATTGGAGCAATGGAGAAGTTCAGACTGGATATGACTATTGAGAATGAGCAGTTACAAATGCAAATAAACTATGAACAGTATAAGGAGGCGAAGATAAAGTTGAGAAAACTTCTTGATGAAAGAAAGATTATGGAAACTAGGATGAATGAGAAAGACTACAAAGAATTGGAAATAATAGATTACTTTGAAACAACAAAATCATCATTGAGAAAAGCTTCAGATGCATTAGCTGAAGAAATTACAAGTATGCAAGAGATCAATCTACATCTGACAGATCAAATCAAGATGCTGCAAATTGGTCAAGAGACTCAAATGCTAAAAATGATTGATGTCATGAATGATGCAAGAAAAGCTGAAAATGAAAGAACACTAGCCATTGATGATAGGACAAAAATTACAGAGAAACAACAAGAGAAAGAATCAGAGATTCAAAGACTCATTGAGCATCACCATGAGGTTACCAACCAGATTATTCTTATGAGTCAAGAAGCAAATAGATTAAATATATAACTCATTGAAAGAATACAGATCATTGGTGAGATAAGAGAAGAGAATGAAAAATTGAAGCATGAAATCAAAGTCCAAAATCAACACAACGAGTTAATCAAAAAGGCTGAGGATAGAAATAGAAGGATGGATGATTTTCTTGATGGACAAAGAAGAGTGAACAACTACATAGGATTAGGGTACAATGAGAATGGCGAATCCTCTAATCAACCAGATAAGAGGAATGCCTTCACAACCCCAAGCGCCAAGAAGTTCTCATGTAATAACAGTGGAAAACCAGGCCACACCTCAAACATCTGCAGAAACAAAATGAAAGGTATTTCTCAAGCACAATCCACTTTTATTGGTAATTGTTATAAATGTCAAAAGAAAGGACACAAGGCATATGAGTGCTGATCCAAAGTGACAAATCCAAAGAGAAAAACCTATATGGACAAGTATTGTCCTACATGCAAGATGAATGGGCATACACCTAAGGAATGCTGGAAAAATAACAAGGCATGGACTCCAAAGGAAACTGATAAAAGCTACAAACCAAAAAGAGAAGGTAACTCATATACTTGGGACTATAACACATAGGTAAATTGCACAACATGTGGAAGGTATGGTCATATTGCTGCCAACTGTATGAGAAAATGGACTAGAAGGTCAAGAGGTTGGACCAATCTTGGTATGACATGTTTGCACTATCATAAGGTTGGACATGTGATAAAATATTGCAAAGACTGACTGACAGACACAAATATACATCCCAATGGAAATACCATTGATGACATCAAAATAATGAAAAAAAAGATGTGGGTAAAAGCCACAAACACTGAAGGTGCTGGAACAAGCAATACAAATGATGACACCCCATCCACTGGATTCGATGACATCACTACATCTAACTAGCTTGCACAAGTATGGAACTGCACTATGACAAGTTTTACTATGCATCGGTTCCATTATACATAGTTCATATTGTAAAATAGGAATGAATAAAGATGCAATATATTGTTACTTGTTAATCTATTGAAAAGAAACCATCGGTTATTGGGCACAGTATGCATTGGTGAACACACACAGAAAAGTTATCAATACTTACCAGAATGTATCGGTCATTACACAAGCTAAGTGTAAACCGACGGATATCGGTGAATACTGAATCACAAAAGTTGTCTTTTCTACCTCACCGACAATCATTGGTGAAGTTTCCAAAACCACTAAGCTACCCCAACGCTTTGCACAGACACCAAAGATATTATGAATGTCTCTACCGACAAAAGCAGTCTTCATAAACTGATGAGTTGGTAAACATTAATGACAACTTAGGGCACAAAAAGGAATAAAAGCCCGACGGGTAAGCTCATTTTTGCACCCATGATTTTTGAGCAGAGCAGAGTAGACCAGAGCAATTTGAGAGTAGATTGGAAAGCGATGCAGTAGAAGTCAAACACAAAGCATTCAGATTCATAGGAAATCAAAGAGGATCAGTAAGTTAATACACTCACCGATAGCACTGTTTTGATTTACGAAAATCCCTAAATCAAAAACACGAAGGCATCGACTTCTAGGGTAGAGAAAATCAAGGATGACAAGAAGAAACCCTTCAAGCTTGTCAATAGAGGAGTGTGTACTGAACCTAAGTATAAGTTACACCCTAAAATAGCTTCCCAACCTGACGATTCTGGAGCATTCTCCTGAATCCCACCTAGGGTTTTATTGGTAGAGGACATAAGGTCCTACATTCACTGCAAGATATTGGAGATAGGAGATCTAGAATTTGATAACACCTATAGGGCACTATGTGATGATGCTGGAAAGCTCAAAGAAGAGCATAAACACTTGGAAGTAAAGGGACTCATAAATGCGCTGCATTTGCCCAAGGTTTTCAAGACAGAATGGATTAAAATCATTCTTAGCAGAGTTCACGACAACACTCTATGGATAAACAAACCAAAGGCTATAACAAAGAATTTTATACATGTCATGACTAGTTATCCAACAATCAATAAACCATAGGCTCACAAACATCCATCTCTAGCAAAAGTTGAAAGACTAACCGGTGCAAAATCAGATAAAAGGGCACTAATGGTCAACAATGTTACCGACGCAGAGCTGAAGTTTGGAGCATGTGTTGTTGGATACAAGATCTTCCAAGAAAGTAGAATGAATAGCATATCTAGTACTGCTATGAGCATAGCGTACAAGTTTATCAAACAGGGGAAGAAGATGGATCTGGTAGAGATCCTATTACATCAATTTGAGGAGAACATGTTCACAATAAGGTCTTTAAGGAAAAACACATGTAAGTTTGGTTCCCTCATAATGTGTATATTCTTTTACTTTGAAGAATACTTTCCTTCCATAGGAAAAGTTTCATGGGACACAAGTAGAGCCATTACCATTCAGATAAGTGAATTCATAGAATCACTTGGTACAGACTTTGACAATGTAATGCATGCATATTTCAAAACCATTAAGGAAATGCTACAAGAAAGAACTAGAATTCTTGAGAGTCTGAAAGAGGAACACCGAGAAGAGATATGTTTTATGGTGGATACAAACTTCACTTAAATACAAGTTGTAGTTCCAAGGAAATCATGGCTTACAAAGTTGGATTATGAAATGAAAATAGGATTAGCAACTAAATGCATTCAGGCATTGTTAAATGAACCCATTGACAACAAGCAATTAAGATTTGGTACATCTGAAGAGGAGAAACTAAAGATTAAGTCAAATCTTATTGTCAAGAAGGCTGTAAAATAGTCAAAAAGAATGGTAAAGAATCTGAAAAAGAACTTGAAAATATCTTCTGATGGAGAAGAAGAAGAAGGTAAGGAGGTACAATAAAGTAAGGAGGAACTCACTAAGGACTAGCTTCCCATCAGTGATACAATAGAGACAAATGAATTAGAGGAAGAGAAGTCTAATTCACCACCTCCTCCTCCACCTAAAAAGTCTAGAACAAGAAGCCAACTAGCACAGGATGCTATTCCTTCTCCCATGGTAAAAGGAAAGGTGTATAATAGGAAGCCTACACCTAAAAAGGAAAAACAACTATCTAGGGCACCTGCCAAAAGGAGGAAATATGTTTAGATTGATGAGGACATAGAGGATTCAGCTATGGATGAACCTGACACTATTAAACTTGCAAAGGAAACAGCAAAGGTTTCATCACCAACTGAGGACATTGATGAAATATGTAAGTATATTTCTGAAGCTGCATTTGTTGGACATCCTAAAATTAGGAAATGGTTAAGATGGGATATAGTAGAACAGAATAAAATTGAAGATGCGCTTATTGCTAAGATTTGCAAACACTATTATGTCCCACTGCACTTCACTACATGTGATGTTCCACAAGAAATATTAGATAAAATATCTTCTAGATTTAATTTTGCAATCCATGAGGAGAAGAGGATAAGAGAAAGAGTATTGGTCTCTCTTTTACCTCTTGAATCAACAAGAGAAGAAACCAAAGAAGTCATGGATAAATATGCAAAAAGCTTCTCACCCAAGTTGAGAGCTTATAAATTTCTTAAAGAGAAACTTATAGAGCTAGAAGAAGACACTCATAAAATATGGATTAAGATACTCAAATCCTAATGAGGAAAGCAGTCCTGAAAAGGAAACTATCAACAAAACAGGTAACTCAACAGTTGAGTTAGATAGTGAAGAGGTACAGATCACAGGCCAAAAATAGATTGATGTTGTAGATGAGGACTGGTCAAAAGATGGTAAAGATGATCAAGTACCAGCAAGCCCCATCCACTTAAACATGGAGGATGAAGAAGTTACCAAAGAATAACTGTCAATAAAAGGTAACTTAGATGTTGATATAAATGATGATTCATGGTTAGACAACATTGTCGATAACATTACAGGAAAAGACCCTGCAGCAGAGGTTCAAAAAGATGAAGACATCAATGTTGAAAAGGGTAAGACCGATGGACAAGACATAGCTATTGACACTGCAACAATCAATACACCAACAAATATGAATATATTAATAGATGCTATTGATATACAGTCAAGTCAGGATAAATCATCTAAGAAAGATGATGATATACCCAAGGATATTGGTACCGATGAAAACAAAGGTGCATCCAAAACTCCCAAGGATACAAATACTAAAATGAAGGATGCAACCAATGAGCAACAAGATGTATCAAAAGAACAAAACAAAGAGGCAGAAAAAAACACTGATGATACATTGAGAAAGGGTGAAGAGAAAGATAAGAGTGAAGGTGTCAAAAATAATGAAGGTATAAAACTAAAAGAAGATTCATCTGTTGATACACCCAAGGTACATGAGGAGACATCTTCAACAAACCAGCTGATGAACACAAAATAGATACAAAAGGATGCCTCATCCTCTCGACACTCACCCACAAAATCTACCCAATCTCAAGCCTTACAGATGGTGGTACATCAATCTAACACCTAGCCAAAGAAGAAGAAGAAGAAGAAAATAATAAAGAAGGATATATTGGATGTAACACTTGATGAAGTCATTGAAGTTCCAAACTGGGACATTACCACTTTGGACAGTGACAGACTTCAAGAGTTTGGAGTGCTATGTCAGAGAAAAGCCATACAAAATAAAATGATACAAGAGCATAGGTAAAACATGGCACTTGAAAAAGATAAAGAGATACTCCAACAACTTGTTCCTGAAGTGAAACTTGAAGAAAATGCTTCAGTAAAGGAACAAATTGTTGTTCTTACCGATGCCATAACATAGCAAGGTATAGATGCAGAAAAAGCAATGGAAGAGCAAGAAGAAAAGAAATATCAATTCAAGTTAATTGATAAAATCAGCCAAGAAGTGGCATTGAACAAGGTAAATCTCTCAGAACTCACTGATGAATTAGAGCCAATGATTGCTGAAGCAATCACCTTAGTTCAAAATATGTGCACACTAGAGAAATTTGGAAAATAAAATAGTGACAAACTAGCAGAAATAGATTCAAATGTCACAAAAAGTGCACAAAGCCTAACCTCACATGACGACAGTATAAAGGCACATCATGACATGGTCATAGAGGCAAATAGGATAAGGTAAGAAATAAGGGATGCTGAAACACAATTCAGAGGTGAGATTAATGAACTTCAGGCACATATTCTACCCAATCTAACTATTCTGCAGCAACATATTTCTGATGCTCAAAATCTGGTAGCAACCTTTGAGATGTCTGTAGTAGACAGCATCTATGACATACATGTAAGGATTTCACTATAGCACATGGCTCTAGAAATGATAAAGGAGAAATGGGAAAAGATGATGGAGGAGATCAAGTCCTCACATTCCCACCTTTTTGAAAAGCTGTAAGTACCTTTGCCTTTAAAATAAAAGAAGCAGGAAAGGAAATGTATATAGTTATGTAAAATATATATATCAGAATGAAAAAGGAGGAAATGAAAAATACATAAGGATATGTATATATACTTACACTTACTGGCATATACATAGGGGGATTCATTCAAATGACTAAGGAAGAAGTATACACAGTTGTACATAATAATACACTCAGTATGTTGCACATATCATGCTTTTGATACTAATGTCAAAGGGGGAGATTGATGACATTATTTTTCCATTAGTAAACTTAGTGAAAAAAATTGATAGAGATCACCGACAGACTACAAGCATCACCGGCATATTACAAGCATCACAGGCGAACATAAAGCATACCCGACAGAACATAGAGGTCATGAAAAATGCTAAGTATAGAATCGACAAGCATCACTGGCGACACAGTTCTCAGAACTAATCTAATAGAAATAGAAAAGGCATACCCGACAAAAAGTTAAAGAAAGGAACACCGACGACCAAGAAAACCAACCGTCAGAACCGACAGTCAATTAGAGAACCCACAAATTGTGGATCTGATTTTTACACGACGGATAAAGCAATGTAATTCTATTTATAGAGTTTTTATTTGTTCTAAATCATAACTTGAGGGTCAAGCAAGCTTTATGTAAATGTTTTAATGCATCCTAAAAAATCTAAAACATATCTAACTAAAGATCAAGGTCAAGTTGTAAACCTTGGATCTAGAGTTAACTTGCAATGCATGAATCAAGAATTGAGCCTAATTTAGTATAAATAGATGTTCAAACTCAATTGTGAGTACATGAATTCATTATTGTTGATAGCCACGAAGAGCATCTAAGGAGCAGAAGGTAGAATTCATACAAAGGTCAGAAATAGAATACATCAGTTATCAAGAACACACAGAGGCTACCGACGAGCAGATAAAGTTATTATTAAATCATGGAAGGATGATTACTTATATGTAAGAAGCTTTATAGGATCTGTTATCAGCAATTGAAGATTTCATATATCATCAAATCAAAGACTTATGTAGTTGCATTCTAACAAGTGCATCACATCTAAAATCCTTTTGCAGAAGGTGGACTTAACCGTTCTTTCCAAATCTCTTAACAGAGTGCACACTTAACAGTGTTGCTAAAGCTTCAAATGAAGTAGATCTTAACAGGTCTCCATTGTAATCCTTTTAATAGGGTAGGTCATCATAAGTGACCAATTGTAAACCTTAACTAGCCCCTTCTTGTCTGCAGATAGTGAAGTCTTGTGGGTAACAATCCCCACCGCAGTTTTTACTTCCTAACAGGAGTTTTTTGTGATATCATATCTTGTGTCATGTGTTATCTATTTTCATGAATGTTTTTGTTATGATTACATACTAAAATTATTTATGATATGATAGCATATACATAAATAAAGATGAACTGTTAGATAAGATAATTTACAAACTGATGATTAAGGGTTAATGGGCTAACCAAAGAAAAGTTTTAGAGGTACTGATTCACCCCTCCCCTCTCAGTACATCATCTTAATATTATTCCAACATATACCACCATCATATTTATTTAGCTAAAAAACCTTACTTTTATCACCAGTCATATGATGTGAACTGATGAACTATAACTGATTGAATGTTTGAAGATGATAAGTTGATGATCCCCGAGACATAGAAGATGATAACTTGATATAATATGTATGGTCATGGAAATACTGCCAAAGACTTCAAAGAACCAAAGAATAAAAGGCTATTCTTTTAGTAATGCATAGAAGTCAAGTATTCACAAAGTGATTGTATACACTGACGGAGTGCACACCGATGGTCAAAGTAAAAGAGCAAAGTCACAATGTTACCCGATGAGAAAATGCACAGCATTGCCGATGAGAAAAGTCATAGTGTTACCGATGAGCTAATTCACAGTGTTTCCTGATAAGGAAAGCATAGAGTAACCTGAAGGATAGAATTACATTGTTGCCCGACAGACAGAGATCGTGAAGATAACTGAAGTCACACTGATGGAACAGTCAATTGTCATCGACGACTAACTATAGTATTGACCGATAGAGAAAAGAGTTTAGAAACAACAAAATGCTTAGCTATAAAGAGCTAAAAAAATACTTAACTGATACTTATCTTTGTTTTAATCATCCAGATAAAGCTGAGGATAAGTAAAGGATTTAAAGTTACTTTGTCCAGTTGGCAAGAAGATCTCTACGAGATGAAATTTGAGTTTTTATTTAAATCTATTTGGCGAGAATTGTGGATCATGCCAAGAATCAAGAAAGCCAAGAAACGGTGAATCATGTCTATAAAGAGACAAACCCAATTCATTACAAATTGTGGGGAAAATAAGAGAAGAGAAAATAGATGATGAAGAGATTCTGAAGGAGAAGAAAGTCTTCATTCAGACCTGATCAACAAGTTGAGGAAAGAGCTAGATTTTGCAGACACCGACGAACACTAAAGTAGCATCACAGACCATAACAGTGTAGAGAAAAGGTATTGAATTGATTATATTGATCAAAGAGGTAATGCACTTACAATAGATCTAAAAATCTGCAATTCAAGTTGTATCTGTGAATATATCACTTTAATGTTTCAGTTTAACGATTGAAGCATCAAGTCTCTTAACTGAGCAGGACTTAAAATTCTTTTACAATTGAGATACATCCCAAAGAGTATCAAATAGTTTGATCATAGAAAGTAGCATTGGATATTACCGATACCTATTGACAGGCCAAGTGAGTGTTTGATCAAGGATGGTAGCATTAGATGCCAGATACTAAGTGACAAACTATATTTTAAATCCTCTAACAAGGTCACACCTAATAGTGTGTTTGTAACCTTTAGTAGGGTTGGCTCTTAACTAAGCTCACTTAAAAAGAGTGAAAATTTGGGGTACCGGTCCCAGTGGTTTTTCCCTCAACTGGGTTTCCATGTTAAAAATCCATGTGTTATGTGTTTATGTTTCATTACTTTACTATTTTGTGTGTGTGTTAAGTAGTGCACCTGTTATCTGCAACATGACACTTCAATAGATCATTATATTAGTGAAAACTTATTAAAAGCAAGGGTTTGAAGCTAAACACTAAAATTGATCTATTGGTTCCTATCTAGGAGGAGTTTGAAGAATGCCATAATCATGCTCTCAGATTATACACAAAACAGTGACATATACAACCTAAGAGTGGAAGATTTGAATAAAAACTAATCTAAATGATCAAGAAACATGCATATTAATTCTAAAAATGAAGCTAATAACAATGCATAATATCAAATCTAAGATACAATATGGATTCACAAGCAATCTAAATGGCATATCAATGCTTTCAACTCTGAAAATTAAGGGCCATTTGAGCTCAAAAACTCATTCTATTTATAGAAGAAATGCGGAGAGAGAGGGGAGAAGGTTATTAATGGAGGTGTAATAGCCGTTAATAAGGTGTAAGAGGCATTAATGGTGAAATGCATTAATGAGGCATGGGCTTGAGGAATCTTCATTAATGATACATTAATGATAGCAATTAAGAGGCATGGTGAGGGTGTAAGTCCAAGCTTGAGAAGGTGGACTTAGAGGGAGTCAAGCTCGAGAAAGTTGACTTTCTCAAGTGGGTTGAATTCCTAATCATAAAATTAGGAATGTGACATTATTAGGAAGTGGGTTAGAATGAATTTAAGATTAGGATTAGGCTTAGCATGGGGGGAATAGGTTGGGATGGGTTTGAACCCAAGGTTAAGGTGGTTGAGATAGGTTAGCTTAGGGGTTAAAGGGAATATTAATGAAATGAATTATAATTAATATATTCATTCAAAAATAGGGAAATTAATTATTTAAGATTTTGATTGATTTAGATAATTAATTAGGACTATAGCCAATTAATTAGATTAATTTAGGCTAGAAGATAGGATTTTTGAAGTGATGAGATATAATTGGGATTTATTTAATTCCTTTTAAATTGATTACCTTAGCCATATTTTGATTTGAATTGATTTGAATTAAATTGATTTGATTTGATATGCTAAGATGATTAATAAAATTTAGTGATTAAATCACTTAGGAGATTAAATTTGATTTGAATGAATTATGCCAGTCGATTGAAGAGTTGTCCGGACATAATTGGGGGTATGATCACACTTAGGGAAAATAGGGTCTATGGTCAGAGAAAACCAAATCTAGGTGGTTACATTTTCCCCTCTTTGAATTGTTGTGCAAGCAGCGCATTGATTCAAAGAAAGTTTTTGATGTTGACTTCAGAAATTTTGAGAATTTTTCTCATGCTCGAATGAAATGTCTAATAAGATCAATATCACTCTTGATTGAACTAAACTGATAGAATCGACTTTGAACTTGATCGAACAAATTTCAATAAAAAAAGATCTTAAAGATACCAATTCTGAACTTGGTTGTCATCCAAAGATTCATAATACTGATTCTGAACCTTGTTGTCATCCAAACATTAGTATGAAGCTATTAGGAGCTTAATAAGAATCTAAGAAAAAGTAGACATAGGATATCCAGTTTGTGAGAACCGAAGCCTTCAATCCAACAGTTTCAACTTAGTCAAGGAACCATCATGCCTTTTAGTTTTTTTTATAATGAAGTCATTTTTAATGTTGTTTTGAGAAAGAATTTGATTGATGATAGTGTGATCATGCCCCCTCGGGAACAAAATCAAAGGAAAAAGAACAAAATCTCGCTATTGAAAGAACATATCACTTCCATGGAACGGTTAGGTCAAGAAAGAATGAATTAGAAGAAGTGAAGGAAAAAAGGTGTGTTAAGAGTAAACACATGGGTATCATGTTAATGACGTGAAAATGTGAGTGGTGAGACTGATAAAATGATGTTGGACCAAGATGTTGATGATTAATGTGTGATTTGACGATATAGAACTCATAAAACTGATTGCGTGAAGCATGCAACTTATTTGTAAAATATACGGAGCACTTCTGCATTTTTGGGAACAAGCAGAAAATTTCATTGTATAGTGCAGAATGGCATAGGCATGTTAGAATTCATTCTTGATAGATCAAAAGGATAATAAAAATGGAGCTTCAGCTGTCTGGATGGAGTTTTGGAGCCTCTAAAATGCTTAAAAAGCCAATATATATCTCAAAAATAACTCTTTTAGTAATCATTTGTACTTTTACCCATAGTAAATTCTAGAGATTTGCAGAGAAGATGGTGGTCCTGATCAGGAAGCATCATTTCGAGCTCAGTCATCGACATCAACGCCCAGCTGACTACGCACCTTTGGTAAGTACTCCTAAAACTACCTCGTGAAGTTTGTAATTTTAATTTTCATGTCTTCTGGTAGTTGTTCTAGGCATTTGAATTTTGGGTCGAATCTGGGATTCCAGATCACACCCTGTTGAACCCGTGTCGCATCTGATAGTTTCCAGATTGCACCCTACTATCCAGGATTCCTGCGTCACATCTAGTAGTTTCTGATTGCACCCTATTTGCCTAATTTTGTGTTTGTATGTTGTAGTTTAGGATAGGAAATTAGGTTTGTGTCATACCCTAAAATTTAGGATCGTACCCCACCATTTAGGATTGTACCCCATTTTTGGGGTTGCATTCGGGATTTCTGGGATCGCACCAAGCATTCCCCATCACGTCTTGTTTTTCTAGGATCACATCTAGTAAATAGATCACACCCTATATATCCAGGATCGCATCTCATTTTTAGATGTATGATTTTTTTCAACTGTGAAACATTATCCTTTTATGAAGCTTGTGTTAGGAATAAGGTGTCTCAACCTTGGATAATTCCTATTCTTATTATTTGTTTTGTAAAATGTATTTTCTTGCAAATAATGTAATTAAGTGTGAGTGTACATGTCTAGTTGGCATCTTGAATTGTGTGTAAGGAGATCATGGCTGAAATGGTTATGACAGATTCCTATGACACGTAAGAGCTATTTCTAGGAGATTTAAATGACAGGTGAAGACATTCAAGATATGTGGCAACTGATAAAGTTGAGTACTTTACACTCTTCCACAATCGTGGGGTTCGGGAATGGTAAATTTTTTAGGGTTCCTATTTTCTTAGAGAATGGTAAAACCCTAATATGGCTATCCTTGGAAGTTGCCCTAAAAAGGAAAGCGCATGATATAAGCATTTTTAGGGTTATAGGAAAGGATACAAAAAGAGTGTATTGTTGGTATAATCTGGAGCTACTAGATTTGTCTGTGTGTGTCAATTGTCTCCTGAAAGAACTTGCATTGCAAGTGTGTTGTAACCGTTGTGTTGAAGACAATACATTATGCAGGTTTTGGAGTGCTTGGGTTTTTTACCGAAAGGTTTTCCCCAGGGTAAATCATTGTGTCATTCTCTATTTTCTGTATGCATGGTATGTGACTGCAATATCATTGTTAAATTAGTTAACGAATCTGAAATTGTAAGGATTTAAAATAATTTGCACAATACTTTCCTTTAGAGATTAGTGTAGGAAGATGTTTCCACACCTGAGTTTCCTTACAGCTTGAATCACTAAACTGATTATGTTTCTGTATTCTTGGCATAGATAGAGCACTAATTTGTCTTTTTTAATTGCTATCTTTGTGTAAAAATAGGTCACTTTTGATGTAGTAGCATTTCAAGAGACATATTTTGGGCGTGTTCTTTCCTTGGCCCGATAGCTGACAGATGATGAGCCAGAAATAGTGGCCTGTGTAGGATTACGATCACTGATTGATTTACCTGATATTCAGGTAAATTGAGGGTTGTTGACTTCTCTTGTCAAGAGATGGCACTCAGAGCACAACACCTTCCATCTCCTGACTAGGGAGATGACAGTCACACTAGAGGATGTGTGGTAGATGCTTCAAGTTCCAGTGATAGGTCACGAGGTGTGATTTGAGGTGAATTTTGTTGTTGCCATTGGTGTAGCTTGTCATTTCTTTGCAGATGATACTATTGCGTGGAGACATAATTCATGGGATTACATGTGCGATCACTATGATCATCTATTTGTATACTTGGTGGGACTGATCGGTGGCATCCTGATGCTAGATAGGGGACAACATGGATTTCTAGTAGGATGGGTTGATATACTCAAGCAGATGATCATTCTGGATGGAGATTTGCATGGGGTAGCTATATTCTTACCCATATGTATAGGGAGCTCCATGAGATTTTTTATTAGTATACCTGGAGCATGACTATAGGGATCTTGGTTCTGCAGATCTAGGCCTGGAAGCACACCCTAGTGACACAACCCATTGTAGACAGGCAGCGAGCACCTGAGCAGTCGTATGTGTATATGTACGCAGGTTTGATGCAGCAGCCCCATCTAGGCAAGGTAGAGTGCTGGCGGCATCTTTTTGATGATATGACAGTTGTAGTATGGTATTCATACTTGGATTGTGAGGAGTGGTCCTCAAATAGGAGACAAATTCCATATTTCTTCCAGAGTAGGTACCTGATCAGACAGACCAGATACATCATAAAGCATTTTGTACATACTCGTGTATTGAGATAGTTTAGCCACTGACAAGGCAGGAGTGAGGATTGTATAGTATATGCTTGGATTCATGATGAGACACCATTGTGGGGCCCTCAGCTAAGGTATGATATTGTGCGCCAGGAGATCAGAGACATGGTCAGAGTTGACTGGGAGTTTGGGCTTGATGTTGCAGATGCAGGCTATTTGGATGGATATTTAGCAGAGATGCTCCAGCATCCATTTCCATGGTTTATAGTTTTGGAGGAGGCCATTCCTCATATTAAGGACCCTGTAGATTATGATCATGCCAATGATCACCCTTCCAGAGGTAGAGGAGGAGCACAAAGAGATAGGGGTCCTGGGCATAGGGATGGAGGACGAGATGGTGGGCGAGATGGTAGACGCCATCCTCCAGATGATGGGGATGATGGTGGAGATAGGGCTGGTGGAGTTATAGATGTGATTAGAGAGGTGGCCAGTGGTAGTGGAGAAGGTTGGTGCACCCAGTGCAGAGACAGAGGTAGCAGCAGCAGCAGTAATAAAGGCCACAGGATAGGCCCTCTGGGTAGGATTCTGGCAGGAGTTTTGGTACGGACAAAGATTCCTTATCATAGTGTGAGAAGGAGCAAGAGAATCTCAAGGCTAGGATTACTGCATTAGAGGCCAAGATTACCGCAAAAGATGCCAGGATCACTGTAGATAATGTTTTTCTTTCCGATAGAGATATACAGCTAGAGAGGCTCATAGCAGAGAGAGATACACAGGCTGAGACTATAGTACACCAGGTGTAGAGAGAAGCATACTATTATGCCTTATATCATGCTGCAATACCAGAGGGGCAGAGAAAAACATCTATTTCAAGGTTGGCACAACAGTCAGAGGGGGCCATGCCACCTCCAGCATTTCCATTTGTACCACCTCCTCCTCCTCCAGATCAGGGAGAGGGGGGGAGTCAGAGTTGACTTTGTACTTTTTCATATTTTTTTGAGATCATATTGTATAGCTTGATCCTTCTGAGATCATTCTTTTTGTATGATGACACTTATACATGTATATCTGATTCATCCTAATACTCTAATACTCTTTGTGTAGACTTGAGCCATATTGTCGATCTAGACCATGATTTGATATATATATGTGATGCAACTATTTCTGATTCTGACATGTTTCATGAGTTCTCTTGCACATGTGATTTTATCTTGGTCTCATGATGATTTAGATTTGTAGATGATGACATCATTTTATGCATTTTGGATTTATCACTGATATAAATGTGTTTCAAATGATACTATGTGAATATGCAAATGTATGTTTTTGAGTTTTTATCTTATGCAAGTAAAATATATGGATGCACTTAGGATGTAGAAATAAATGTAATGCATAAATGTTTTTTTGTATTTTTCTTCTGTCTCATTTTATGAATGCAAAATGTATGCTATTGATGTGCAATGATATGAATATCAATAATATTGAATTGATGTGATTAACTTAGATTTAGAAGAAAATTGAAATCATTTTGAGCTCAAATTCCTTATGCTTTTTGTTTCTTTCAAAAAAAAACTGAATCATGCAATCCCTAAATGCAGTTATATGTAGACTCTTTAGGACTTTTCATTGATTTATAGATATTGGAACATTTTGATCATCATAGGGCACTTTTTAGAATGGATGCCACCTGTTAGTACAATAATCACTAATACCCACTGATATTATGAGAGTATGAATACTATGTTTATTGGATGAAATGTTAGAAATAGACTTAGGCATCAAGGCATAGAAGCCAGGATGACAAGTTAGTCACCTTCCTTTTACTATATCAGATTTTGTGTAAGGTAAGATATTGGACCCGCAATGACCTTGAAAATTCATATCCTTGGGTACATTATGCTTCGTATACCTTAGTGAGAATCTGAGTTTTTTTAGAAAAATAGACAAGGAGATTATTTCAACGTCACCGTAGTTTACACATAACAAAGATCAAGATATATGCAGCTATCCACTCATGTTGGAAGCTATTACCATAAAGCTCTAAGTTAGGTGAAATTGATAGGATTATTTGAAACAATTATCATATACAAAAGAATAAGAAAATGTTATGCCCCCTATCCTTGCGACTCTTTATCTTTGTGTAGACATCATGGAGTAACTCAGAAGACATAACAACCATCAATTGAGAATCAATCAAAGAAAACTTATAACTACTTAAATGCGCCTAGTTAAAACAACATCAGTATATAAAAGATTTATAATCAAACCAGGATCAAACTGTGTTTAAGTAGTATTGAGAAATACTATTGATTCATTTGTCAAGCGCAGTAGAGATTCATCAATCAAAATTTGGAATTTTAAGCAATATGTGTTCCATGTCGGTGTATAACCTTGTCATTGTTTGCAATCTAATGTAGGTCTTAGGAACATCATTTAGGTTAGTGAAATGTTTGTGCCAGATATGTGGTTTGAAAAGATGCACCCATGTTTCATTAAAGTGACAGTTTGGTGTTGTAAGATCTAAATTTGGGTTATTCGAAGGATCTCCTAAGTAAGATTTACATAATAAAAATTGCATAAACAAAGAGATCCTAAGTCCAATTTCAGTTTGTTACACTTAATTATTATGATAAGAAATGGAGAAAAGCTTGCAAAGAAATAGTGGGATACGATACCTACCTCATAATATAGAAGATCTAGAAAAACACATTTTCTAAGGCTTGTATTGAGTTTTTCGAAAATCTGAAGTATTATCCAGAACCAGAACACAAAGACGAACAAAACCCAGAAATATTTTTCCATTCTGATGTCATCTTATGAAAAAGGTTGACCTTGACCCACAAATGTCACCCCTGACCCAATAATGTCGACCCTGACTTGCACAGTGTCGATAGAAAATCTGTTTGTGAATCTCGATAGTTCACTGAAAAGGGTATCCAAATTTGGTCTCAAATCTACTATTATATACCTGTAACTCCCAAAAATAGCACCTGCAAATATCTGAAAAGAGGGGTTTTGGGGTTTCTATATAGGGTTTTTCCTTAGTCAAACCCTCATTTTGGTGATCTCCACCTCCAAGAATAGCCGAATATAGAATGTATGTGTGTGTGTGTATTGCTCTTTTGAAAAGAGTCTTTAACTATGCAATATCAAGATCTAATCTTCTAGATTAACAATCCTAAAATAACATAGAAATGAGAAAGCAATGCATAGATTTGAATATGACAAAGAAAGCATACCAAGCCCCCAAGGCTAAAGTGTTCCCATCAACTCACAATCTGTAATTGCTACCCTGTGATAACGTCCTTTGAGTGCTTGAATGTTGAGAATAGTAGATCTCAAGAGAGGGCCTTCTTGCTTCAATGAAGATCCACAATAGCTTTTCCTCAAAATGCTTGATTGAAATATGATGTGTCCTCCTAGCTTGTCTCTCTATATCATCCTCTTTCTTGTTTGCATCATCATTTCATCTCCCGATTTCGTCTCATGATCAAATGAAGGCAAAAGAGAGTGTTTATATAGAGATCTCAATATAGGCCTCTTAGGGCAATGCAAGGGACCCAAATTCAAATTTCACCTTGAATCATGGTCCAATCACAATCAACAACCAAGGAGGGAATATATTAATTCAAATATTGGAGAAAACACTTCCGCATCCGAACCCGGAGACCTATTTTAAGTTTCAGACCCCGATAACCTCCAGATTTGAAAGCGGGGACCAACACCCAATAGAGGTCTATGTCGACCTCTCCCTTGACCTAGGTCAAGGTTGAATTTGACCTTGACCTAGGTCATGGTCAACCTCGACCCTGACCTGAGGTTTCAGGCAGGTCACCAGAAATTTTTTGAGGGGTTCCCAAGTTAGTCAGGGACCTAGGAAGGTGAGGGAATGTTCCAGAATGTTAAGAATGCCTAGAGGCCTAGAGAGAGAGTAGGATGAGGCCCATGAGGACCAATAAATAGGTCCTACCTAGAGAAAAGAGCCATGGAGAGGGAAATCCAGAAGGATCCACAAGATCCTAACCCTAATTTCACCTAATCATGTAGAATCAATCACAAATGTATCCTAAATGTGAATCTAATATGATAGCATACTGAATGAGGATGCTAAACTTATCAAAATGGAAGTGCTTCCATTTTAAGATGATACATTTAGCCCCCACTTTATCTTAGATATGATAGTATGTGAATGTGCAAGCTAAAGTAAGAAAACATAATAAAGTAAAAAAAAGGATATAACCAAGTCCTCAATGCAAAGATCCTGTAAGAAACCATTAGTATCTGCAACCTACAGCACACAAGGTTAATGAAAATCCATAGAGCACCTAAGTCTTACTATGATGATCTTGAGAAGTATATAGAGCTCCTTATGCCCCCCTGATTCGGCTTACTAATTCATGGAAGGTGAAACAGGGTGATAAGGTGATTTCTATACACTGAATATGAAATTTGTTGAAAATTATTTTCCTGAACTAGATAGAGGGGTCCTAAACCTTCCTAAATTGATTCAATAGGTTAGGTATCTGAATCAAAATTCCAACACTTCTGATGGTATTGAAAACGGAGCTACCAAACTCAAGTTATGATGGAAAGAATAGATGTCTATCTAAATGCATATAATGGGAAAATTTGAGTTTAACCTAAATAATTTCAAATGAAACCCTAGTAAAACCCTAATTTAGTGCCTATAAATAAGAGGAAGAGACACTTACCACCTCATTCTTACCATTTGCAGAGTTTGAAAAAGGAGACAAGATGCCAAAGAGAGGGATCTCAAGCGAACCGCATGGAGGTCTTTAGGGAGCGCCTGGCCAGTAGACAACCACTGCCCAAGGTAAGTACCTGTTTCTAATGCCTGTGATTGAAAATTTCATTTTTTTACAAGGAAGGTTCACCCTGACCCAAAAAGGTCAACCCTGACCTAGTAAGGTCGACCCTGACCCAATAAGGTCGACCCTGACTGGGAAGGTTCTATCCTTTTTGGGGTGAAGGTCGACCCTGACCCATAAAGGTTGACCCTGACCCAATAAGGTCAACCCTAACCCATAAAGGTCGACCCTGACCCAAAAAGGTCAACCTTGACTAGTTTAGGTGGGTACATTATATTTTTGATGTAGAAGTACTTATATGATTCATGTTTGTCCTTACAGGATCCCGTCCGTCTTCGAGAGCATCCCTTCGAATGGTTACTACTATCTGTCAGAGGGAGTTTTTCCAAGCTATAGTAGGAGGAGATACAGTTATTGAGAGATTTGGGATTGTACTAGGTAGCAGTTCTACCATAGCTGAGGTTCCATTGGTCTATGATATCAGCCATGATAGAGAGATGGGATGAGGTTACTTGTTTCTTCCATCTTCTGTCAGGTGAGATCACGATCACTCTAGACGATGTGTACAAGATCCTACGACTTCCGATGTGAGGCAAGCCTGTCAGACCAAGAGTGCCATGGGGTCCTCCCAAGATTTTTGCAGATTTTGAGTATTGTTTGGGATGAGTACCATAGATGAGGACCTAATCAGATCAGATATCTTTGGCAGCCATACTAGTAGGTCTGACACCTTTGGTACAGAGAGTGATGCTATGTATACTTGCTTTGGTTGTAGTGCTCAACACAAAGGCTATATTATTTTTAGCACCACTCACTCATCTCGTATGCAGGATGGAGAGTGATAGGGTCACTATCTCATGGGGCCATAGCATGTTGGCTCATCTTTATCACGAGCTAAGTCAGTTAGTGAGATACCAACGGGAGAGTCTTACAGTGTGCACCTTGCTACAAGTTTGGATGTTTGAGCATTACACATGTACATGACCACAGGGTACTCCTGCGATGATAGATGCGAGCACACCAAGAGCCTTTGCATATCTGCTAGTAGATGTTTGGCAGTACGGAGATATCCTCTTTTGGAAAGTATGCCTTGACCGTATACTAGGTATAGATGTGATATGGAGACCTTATTGTTAGATGATAGAATGGCCAGATACTTGATATCAGTTGAGACATTCACAGTAGCATAAAGCTACTAGAAGGTCCTACCAATCATGTCGTGATTCTGTACTACTATGATAGGGTGATGAGACAGTTTGGTTTGATACAGGGGGTCCCTCAGGTAGTACCTTGGTACGCATATCCGACAAGATACTATCAGAGACCCAATGCCATACGCTGACCTACAGTAGCTGATATTGTGGATAGTGAGACAGATGAGACACAGGATATAGAGGTAGCCCCTAAGATATCCTATGCAAGTGTTAGCAAAGAATTTATCGGATACTTGAATTTACAAGGGACCCATCCTATCTTCCCCGATGACTACCCCACAGGTGTTCTAGGTCCTTCAGAGAGGAACCACTGAGGAGATGACATACTAGTAGGAGATGAGGAGGATCAAAGAGATAAGGAGGAGCCTCCCTTTGAGGGAGATCCTATGGAGGAGGAGAGAGAAGAGGAGAGAGTAGAGGAGATGCCCCCAGGCCGCAGTATAGCGATCGGTGATCAAGCAGTCTATATTTCTCCCTTGAGATCACGATGACCTCCTCGAGTGCATATAGAGACACCACCACCCAGGCCTAGATAGAGTGAGCAAGGAGAGAGTGGTCATTCCATGCCCCCACCATCTAGATCCTTTGGTGATACCCAGGCAGGAGATCTAGGTATGATATAGCATTTAGAATATTTTGAATAGATATATTGTCTAGAAGAAGGATTTAAAGAAGTTTTACATTTTGAATTTTTTAAGGGAGTGTAGCAGCATGTAGGAGTTTTGTATCTAAGGTTCTAAAGGATACATGTATATCCTACAAACTGTCGACTAGCGAGAAAGAGTCCCTTATAGGACAAAGGGATCCCAGAAGGCATGCAGATATCTTCCTATGTGTACAATGAGAATTGAGGTTATGCAAAGAAAGAGAAGAGAAATTGATGGCTAACCTACAGAGAGCCCAGGAGCGTGTTTAGGAGATGAGCATATCGAGGAGTCGCACACGGACTACCATTCTGAGATCCTCAGCCTCACACCACAAATCTGAGAGAGCTGGGAGCCACCGACCTTAAGAGCATAGGGATAGAGATTGATAGATATGGCACATGTGCCACATATGTACCAAACTTAGAAAAAGTTTATTTATGAAGAAAAATTTGTTTTTGAACAATTAGTTCTTATGATTGATTACTTTTATTTTCATCAATGCACAAAACTTAACAAAAGAAAGAGGAAAGGAAAATATGTATGAACGTATTCTAATTTACATAACTCATAAAATATTTATTCTATAAGGAACACATACATACATAAAGGAAAAATGATGAATTAGGGAAAATAGCATTTGAGATGCATAATATTAATAGGTTCCTTCAGAGGAATACCATTCATATCAGCAAATTTATAAGCACCTAAAGTAAAATCCTCAATTATTACAAAGCGTCCAAGCCAATTTAGAGTAAATTTTCCTTTCTCACCAGGTAGAGCATTCACATTTCTTTGGTTTTCATATAAGAATAAATCACCTACCAAGAATGACCGTTCAATCAACTTGTGATTATATTATTTCTGAAGTGATTTATGATAGGCCTTAATGTGTTCCAAAGCATTTATTTGTTGTTCATCTAACATTTCTAACTCTTGTAATCATTGTTCCCTAAAATTATCTTTGTTAATGATCCCATGAAATGAAACACGCAAAGATGGTATTTCTAATTCCAAAGGCATGATAGCGTCAGTGCCATAAACAAGATTATAAGGTGAAATGCTAGTGGCCATACGAACACTAGTCCTATAAGCCCACAAGGCATGAGTAAGTTGTGTATGCCAATCTTTCACATGTTTGTTAACTATTTTCTTTAATATTTGTTCAATAACCTTATTCGATGCTTCAGCTTGACCATTAGATTGAGGGTAGTAAGGAGTAGAAAATCTATGTTGTATACGATATTTCTCCATGAATTTTGTGACTTCTTTGTTCTTAAAATATGTACCATTATCCAAAACTATCGTTGAAGTAATATCAAATCGTGCTATAATATGGTTAAGGATGAAATCACAGATAACATCTGCAGTAGTAGAACGAAGAGGGATAACTTCTACCCATTTTGTAAAGTAATCCGTAGCCATAAGAATGAACATATGTCCTTGAGAATAAGCTGGTGAGATTTTTCCAATAAGGTCAAAACCCCAAATGCTAAAAGGCCACAGAGCAACTTGATTACGAAGCTCATGAGTAGGAGCATGAATTAAATTACCATGTTGTTGACACTGAGGACACTTTTTGACAAATCTGAAGGAATATTGCTCCATTGTTTGCCAGTAGTATCCCATTCTGAGGAGTTTATTAACTAAATATTTCCCACCAAAATGTCCCCCACAAGAACCAAAATGAACTTCCGCTAAAGCTACAGGTACTTCAATTTTGTTAAGACATCTTAATAGTAAACCGTTGTAAGAATGTTTGTAAAGCATTTCCCCTAAAATGATATAGCGGGCTGCAAGCTTTCTAATATGATTACGTGTCTTCCTTGTTTTCAATTTTGGAAAAGTATTATCTTTCAAAAAATGAAAGACATGTGAATACCATTCATCTAAATGAAAGCTACAACAATCAACAATAACCTTATCAGAAATTGCAGGGAGTTTAAGAGTGTGTATAGTAAATTGAAATTCTTCTTCGTTATTCTCAAGATAAACTAAAGAAGCCACACTTGCCATGGCATCTGCATGTAGATTATCTTTCCTAGGTAAAGTTTGAATTGTGTAAGAAGAGAATTGTGAAAGAATACCCAGAGACAAATCTTGATATTGTGTCATCTTATCATTCTTAGTTTGATAACCTCCTTTGAT
>MU228001.1:463201-474660 GCA_018584345.1 Thuja plicata | reverse complement strand
GCATGTAGATTATCTTTCCTAGGTAAAGTTTGAATTGTGTAAGAAGAGAATTGTGAAAGAATACCCAGAGACAAATCTTGATATTGTGTCATCTTATCATTCTTAGTTTGATAACCTCCTTTGATTTGTTCCACAATTAATTGTGAATCCCAGTAAATTTCTAAGTTTTTAAAATTAAGGGATGAAGCTGCTCGTAAGCCAGCTATAAGAGCTTCATACTCTGCAATGTTATTAGTACAAGGAAAAGTTAATTTATATGACATAGGGATAGGTTTCTTCGTAGGAGGGATCAAGATAATGCCCACCCTAGAACCTGTCTTGCACCTAGAACCATCAAAATATAACTCCCAAACATCCTCTTGTTTGATTGCAAATATATTCTCATCAGGGAATTCCACTGAGGTAATAGTTGTATTAGAATGAGGACAAGGAGCTTCAGCTAAATAATCAGTCAAAGCTTGTCCTTTAATTGACTTTTGAAGGATGAAATTGAGATCAAATTCTGTGAGCAATATCACCCACTTTGCTACTCTACCGGAGAGATCAGTTTTCAAGAAAAGGTATTCTAAAGGATCAAATTTAACAATCACATTAACTTCAACATTCAACAAGTAATGTTGGAGTTTTTCACAAGCATAAACTAAAGCCAAGCATTTTCATTCTAGTCGAGTATATCATGTTTCATAGTCCAACAAGGTCTGACTAATATAGTATACTGGTCTTTCCTTTCCATCACTATCATGTTGAGCCAACAATGCACTCACAACATTGGAAGTGGTAGAAGTATATAGATAAAAGGGTTTATTGAATTGAGCAGGTTGTAAGATAGGAGGATTAGCAAGATATTCCTTAAATTTCTCAAAAGATTTATTACATTCTTGGTTCCAAGAAAAAGTGGTATCCTTTCTGAGTAAAGAAGTAAAAGGAACAGTCCTATCGGCTAGGTTAGAAACAAAGCGATGAATAGATTGTATTTTACCTTGTAAACTGTGTAATTGATAAATATTCATAGGAGGAGGCATGTTAATAATAGCATCAATCTTTTTAGTATCAACTTCTATGCCTCGCTTAGAAATAATAAATCCTAATAATTTTCTAGAATCAACTCCAAAAGCACATTTCTTAGGATTTAACCTCATGTTGTAATTCCTAATTCTATCAAATATTTGTCTTAAAATGAACACAAGATTTTCTCTCTATATAGACTTCGCCAAGATATCATCCACGTAATCTTCCAAAATCTTATGAATGTAATCATGAAAAATCAAAGTCATAGCACGTTGATAAGTGGCTCCCACATTTCTTAATCAAAAAGGCATCATGACCCAACAGAATGTCCCCCAAGGTGTAATAAATGCGGTCTTAAGTTGATCCTCAATAGGAAAAAAAAATTGGTTATAACCCAAAAATCCATCCATAAAAGATAATAACGCATGACCTGCTGTTGAATCCACAATCATGTCAATATTAGGTAGCAGGAAGTCATCTTTTAAGGATGCTTTATTTAAATCCTGGAAATCAGTGCACATTCTTATTTTATTTTAACCCTTAGAAACAGCCACAATATTAGATATCTATTCAGATTAATCAATAGAGTGGATGAATCTGACACCTAATAATTTTTCAATTTCAGCTTTTACCAGTAAAGCGATGCCTGGATTCATCTTGTGAATCTTTTGTTTTACAGATTTAGCATTGGGTTTAAGGAAAATATTATGAGTGATAATCTTTGGGTCTATACCTGGCATATGTGAATATGTCCAAGCAAAGATATCCTTATATTCAAGCAAGAGAGAAACCAATTGATCACGTTCATATTGACTCAAACACTTTCCAATTTTGATTGTTTTCTTAGCATCATTCTCATCCATTTAAATCTCAATGGTCTCAGATATTAATAAATTACATTGTATGGGAGAATCCATTAGCAAAGAGGAAATATCTGATTCATCATGTTCTCCAAAATAGGCTTCACTATTCAGGCAATACAGTTTTCTCCTTTTACGATGAAATGTAGGTAGATCTTGATAAGCTCCTAGAAAATCAGCGAGGGCTTCATCCTCAGGAAAGATGTCCAAACTAGGCTTTTGATCCATGTCAAGGAGAATCAGATTAACCAATTTCAAATGTCCACCACAAATATGATTAACATTAAGAGGAAAAACTGATGGTTGCCTATAAGGATTGAATCCTAACCCATAATTATAATCACAACCTTCATTATCCAGGCATACTTGTATACATTGTTCATACTTACCACAACCTTAACCATTAAATCCTGATTTATTGAGTAAATGATAACCGGAACCATATCTGTCGACCATATCAGATTGAGTTAAAGGAGCAGCATATGTCACAATGTCATATCAATCTGGTTTTATTGTCTCAATTTATTCATCACGAGAAGCAGCAACAAAGTTAATTTTTAACTCCTCAGAAAGCAGAGAAGGAATAAAAATTTGTTTTTCAAACTCAATTTGTCCTTTCATGAATTGCAAATCTGAGATTTTATATTCTCCTAGGAAAGTAGAATTAAAATCCAATGTTCCCCAATCATCTTCCATTAGGGAAGAAGATGGAATCTCATCTTGTTTAATCTCAAGTGGTTGCTCAAGTTTTTTGACTGGTTGTATAGGTTCGGGAACCTTAGCATATTCCGCATTCATAAAAGGATTTGGTGCATCATCCGCATGTAGTGTGTACATCAGATTGTTATAAATGAACCTAACCTTGTGATGAAGAGTAGAAGGAACTGCATGCATAGTATGTAACCAAGGTCTTCCTAATAAAAGGTTATAATTGAGTGGTCCAGGCATAACATGGATAGGAGTGTAGAGAAGCACAATACCAACTTTAATATGTAGCGTAATAATACCCAAAGTTTTCTTTGCAATATTATCAAAACCATGAATAGTAATATTGTCTAGTTGAATAGTTGTAAAATTGGACTTAATTTCCCTAATCATATCCATGCTACAAACATTAAACCCAAATCCATTATCAATCAATGTTCTATGAATGATACTTTGATTAATAGAGACAGCAACCATAAGAGCATCATATTGATTATGCACCTCAATAGTAGGCAAATCATCATCATAAAACACAATAGGAGGTACAGAAGGCATAATATGCATGCACTCCAAAATTGAATTAATGTTCTCTTGATTAGGAGGCGTAGCGGGGAGAGTAGATAAAGATTTTTGCAATGCCTCATGATATGTAGCAGAAGTTTGAAGTAATTCCCATAAAGATATCTTAGCCGAAGTAGTGCATAATTGTTCCACTAAATCATACTCTTTAAAGGAAGAAGGTAACCTAGGTGCTTGAGGAAGCACGGGTTGATAAGGAGGTAAAGTAGCTGGGACAATAGGTTGGGGATTATTTCGTGTGCGATAAGCATGTGAAACAGAGTCTGTATTATCAAAGAAATCCAGATGATCTCTGGGTTTACCCTTAATAGTTATTCGAGGACACCCTTTTACTGTCATCAAAGGTTTAGAAAATACCATTTTAGGTGTCTCAATGTTGCAAATAGAGGAATATGAGGGTAACCATGCATACACTCTATGGTAAAGGTCAATTGGAGAGGTTGTGGAGGAGGTTGAAATAGGAATAGGATCCATGGAGATCTCATTCGAACCATTTGTATTCTCACTTCCATGTACCTCATTAAGGGATCTATCATTTTGTGTAACAAAATCCTCATCAAAGTATTCAAAACAAAAATCATACATGTTGAACACAAGGAAATACTATAAGGATGAAAAATGTAAATGTTTTTGTATTTTTAAAGTAATTTTGTGATTTTTATTATTATTATTATTATTATTTTCGAAATATAAATGCAAGAAAAAGAAATCTATTTCTATGTTCATGCAAGATCTAATATGAAATGTAAACCTAACACCAAAGAAAAGAAAGAGTTGTCTATCGCGGGTTCACCAAAATGTAAGATCTAAATTTGGGTTATTAGAAGGATCTCCTAAGTAAGATTTGCATAATGAGAATTGCATCAAGAAAGAGATCCTAAGTCCAATTTCAGTCTTTTACACTTAATTACTATGCTAAGAAATGGAGAAAAGCTTGCAAAGAAATAGTGGGATACGATACCTACCTCATAATATAGCAGATCCAGAAAAACTTATTTTCTGAGTTCTGTATTGAGTTTCTGGAAAATTTGAAATATGATTCGGAACCAGAACGCAGAGACAAAAAAAACCCAGAAATATTTTTCCATTCCGACATCGTCTTATGAAAAAGGTCGACCTTGACCCACAAATGTCACCCCTGACCCAATAATCTCGACCTTGACCTGCATAGTGTCGATAGAAAATCTGTTTGTGGATCTCGGCAATTCGCTAAAAAGGGTATCCAAATCTGGTCTCAAATCTATTGTTTTGTACCTGTAACTCCTAAAAACAACACCTACAAATATCTGAAAAGAGGGGTTTTGGGGTGGCTATATAGCGTTTTGCCTTAGTCAAACCCTTATTTTTGTGATCTCCACCTCTACGAATAGTCGAATATAGAATGTATGTGTGTGTGTATTGCTCTTTTGAAAAGAGTCTTTAACTATGCAATATCAAGATCTAATCTTCTAGATTAACAATCCTAACATAACATAGAAATGAGAAAGGAATGCATAGATTTGAATATGACAAAGAAAGCATACCAAGCCCCCAAGGCTAAAGTATTCCCATCAACTCACAATCCGTAATTGCTACCCCATGATAATGTCCTTTGAGTGCTTGAATGTTGAGAATAGTAGATCTCAAGAGAGTGCCTTCTTGCTTCAATGAAGATCTAGAATAGCTTGTCCTCAAAATGCTTGATTGAAATATGATGTGTCCTCCTAGCTTGTCTCTCTATATCATCTTCTTTCTTTTTTGCATCATCATTTCATCATGTCATCTCTCGATTTCGTCTCATGATCAAATGAAGGCAAAAGAGAGTGTTTATATAGAGATCTCAATATAGGCCTCCTAGGGAAATGCAAGGGACCCAAATTCAAATTTCACCTCAAATCATGGTCCAATCATAATCACCAACCAAGGAGGGAATAATTAACTCAAATATCAGAGAAAAAACTTTCGCATCCCAACCCAGGTACCTATTTTAAGTTTCAAACCCCGATAAGCTCCAGATTTGAAAGCGGGGACCAACACCCAACAGAGGTCTATGTCAACCTTACCCTTGACCTAGGTCAAGGTCAACTTCAACCCTGACCTAGGTCAAGGTTAACCTCGACCCTGACCTAGGTCAGGATCGACCTTGACCCTGACCTAAGGGTTCAGGCGGGTCACCAGAAAGTTTCTGACGGGTTCCCAAGTTAGTCGGGGACCTAGGAAGGTGAGGGAATGTTCCAGAATGTTAAGAAGGCCTAGAGGCCTAGAGAGAGAGTAGGATGAGGCCCAGGAGTACCAATACATAGTTCCTACCTAGAGAAAAGAGCCATGGAGAGGGAAATCTAGGAGGATCCATAAGATCCTAACCCTAATTTCACCTAATCATGTAGAATCAATCACAAATGTATCCTAAATGTGAATCTAATATGATAACATACTGAATGAGGGTGCTCAACTTATCAAAATGGAAGTGCTTCCATTTTAAGATGATACAGGTGTGAGAATCAACAAGCATTGTGCCACAAGACAAACCTTCCTAGGATGACCTAGCAGACACAACCTAACAGGCTAGCAAAGATGCCCCCAGTGCAGAATGACTTGTTCCCTAAGACAAAAAAAGCAAACAAATCCCAAGAAAGGATAGGACATTTGTGAGGAAAAAAAGTCAGCCCATAGCACAAGCGTAATCGTGAAGGCTCAGTATCAGAAATGTATTGATAGATAAAGTGTAGAATACAAGTGACACCTAATTGCCAGGTTTTCACCACTTGGAAAAACTTCTTTATTCTTTTTTCTACCAAGATGCCTATTTTACAAGGTTTTCATCAAGGCACTTTTCTCTTTTTCAAATTTTATTTTTTTTGCTATTTTTTCTTTTTTAAATGTTTTTGTAGTATCAAGGTGCCTTTTTTCTAGGTTTTCACCAAGGATACCTTTTCTTTAGGACTTTTTCCACTATTTTTGGATTTCTTCAAGATCAATTTTCTAATGTTTTTGGTATTTTCTGAGATTTTCACTACATAGGGTCTGTTAGCTAGTCATCAAGCGTAGAACCACTTCAAATGTAGAGTATTGATAGGATCTAGAAGGACATCACCCTCAGGTGTAGCTAGATGATAAGCTCCAGTCCCAAAAGTTACAGTAATAACATAGGGTCCTAGCCAGTTAGGTTCAAACTTTCCTTTCTATTCTCTATTAGGTTATTTTTTAGTATTCTCCTTTAGGATGAGATTCCCACCTGAAATTTTCATGGTTTGACCTTTTTATTGTATCCTTTGGAAATTCATGCTTGGTATACCTTTAGATGATCAAATGCCTATTGTCTGCACTCATCAAGTAATTCTAGTGCATTCACCCTATCGATGCAGTATTGTTCATCAGTAATAAGTCCTTGTAAAGATACGCACAAAGATGAGATTTCAACCTCAATAGGTAGTACTGCTTCAGTGCCATAGACTAGGGAAAATGGTGTGGCTCATGTTGGTGTTTTGATGCTTTTTCTATAGGCCCATAGTGCCAAACTTAGTTGTAAATGCCAATCCCTGCTAGACTTACTCACAGTTCAGTGTACGATCTTGAGAATATTCTTATTAGATGCCTCAGCCTATCCATTACCTTAAGGATAATAGATTGAGGAGCAATGTTGAGTAATGTGAAACTGTGTGCAATGTTCTTCAATGTCTTGGTTTTTAAATTGGCCCCCATTATCTATTAAAATTGAATAGGGTATCCCACATCTATAGATAATGTAGTTCAAGATGAACATAGCCACCTATTTGCCAGTGGCTTTGATTAGCGGCACAACTTTGACCCACTTCATGAAATACTTAGTGGCCATAATGATGAACTTGTGTTCATTTGAAGAATTAGGATATATTTGTCCAACCAAGTCAAACGCCCATTGCTGAAATGGCCAATGTGTTATGAAAGGTATGAGTTCTCTAGCAGGAGCATGGATGAGATTTCCATGTGTTTGGCATTTATGACATATTTTTGAAAATTAAATAGCGTCTTTTTCTATTGTAGGCAAATAATAGCCTACTCTAAGCAATTTATTAGCTAATGAAAAGTCATTTGAATGTGATCCACATACACCTTCGTGGACTTCTTTTAATACGTGATTCGACTCTTTGTGTTCTAAAAATCTAAGAAGTGTACCGTCGAGACCTCGTCTATATAAGTTATTAGTAATGAGGACATAACACGATGCTATCCTAATCCAGGCTTGCTTTTCATTTTTGGATAGATTATTGGGAATAGTTTTGTTAGTTAGGTAAGCAATGATATTAGCATACCGAGATTGGTCTGGGGTGTTTAAACAATAAATTACTTGGTATTCAGGGGTATTAAAGGCTGGGTAGGATAATTCTTCCACCAAGAAGTCATAGCAGAGTTGTAACATGGATGCCAGTGTATCCATGGCATCTGCAGCTATATTATTTGTTCTGGGTATCTGCTAGAACCTGATGAAGAAAAAGTACTTCTTTAAGTCATCAACCATTTTCTTGTAGGGCATCAACTTCTCATCTTTTGTCTAATAATCTCCATTTACTTGATTGATAATGATTTAGGAGTCACCATACACATGTAACTCTACAATCTTCCATTCCATAGCAAGTTTAAGTCCATTTCCCAATGCTTCATATTCAAAAATGTTATTTGTGCATGGAAACATCAATTTGTAGGACTTAGGTATTTTGTATCCTTGAGGAGTTATGAATAGAACCCCTGATCCAAATCCTTGTTGCATTAAATAACCATCAAATTAAATCTTCCATGGATACTCAGTTAGACGCATGATTGTCTCATCAAGGAACTCAATTCTTAAAGGTTCATCATCTTTGAGTGGTGAATCCGCTAATTGATTGGTGAGGACTTGTCCTTTAATAGCCCTCTTGTCCACATATTTAATGTCAAATTTTTTGGAAAGTTGACACTATAGGGATTATATGACTAATTTTGTGTCCTCATTATGGCAACAAAGTCATATGAAGTTTTGACAGTAAGTTCACAAACTTTGAAGATCAAGATTTGGCTAAGTATAGAAACCAGAACATAATAGAGGTATACAGTTGATCAGAGCACCAACACACGTGCATACGATTGAGTTAGAGTATGTTCCTTTTTACTTAAGATTTATGACATGTTTTTATGCTTATTCTATAGATGCATGGTAAGATATGACAGTACGGAGAAGTTACAGCAAGTTCAAGTGCCACTAGTAGTTAAGAAAACAGAGCATGGAGCCGACCACAGATTTTGTTTAGTGTATATTTTTTTGTTTTGTAATGGCAATGTGCCTATTGTAATATGTTTGTAATTATGTTATTATCACTCATGTAAGAAATTCTTAAGCCAATTCATTTGGAAGTGTTGTGTATGTTGATTTTGGGCTGACTAAAGTTTTATTTTTCGGTCACGTCTATTCAGGCATGTATATACACTTGACATGCAATTTTGTATTAAGAGTGAGAGTAAAAAATATACAAAAAAGATACTAGGAAGAACAGTATAAACAAATCAGTATGAGATAGAGCTCTTTAAGAGATTATAGCATCAATGCATAAACAGAATTGATCAGACAACAGTGTCATAATAACAGTTAACCTTTTTGGATACAGTGTATATCTATTATTAGGAGGTTGTAGCCTTATTCTTATTGGGTAGTGAGGTCTAGCAGTGAGCCATTCACCTTTAACAGGGTTTTGTAAAAGACTCCTAATAGGGTCATTGTACTAAGATTTGTAATGATTGCTCCTAACAAGGCAAAGAAACTCTAGCAAGTTCACAAGACTAGTACAATTGTTTGTGGGTACTAATTCCCACCGGGGTTTTCCTCTAATCAAGGTTTCCCTGTAAACATATCTGGTGTTATGTGTTATTCTGTTATGCTTTATCTATTATCTATTTTGATTTATGTTTCAAGTTTCTGAAATAAATTAAATTGCCAAACACTGATTCACCCCCCCCCNTTCCCCCCCCCCCCCCCCGGCCCCTCTCAGTGTTTCTAACAAAATTTACTTAGAATGAGGACCCACTTTGCCAGACGTCCTGTGAATGATGTCTTTCTTAAGAGGTACTTCAAAAGATCTATCTTGGAAATGAGCCTTACTATATGTGATAGCATGTAATGCCTCAATTTTTGTGATGTAAAGACAACTGCTAAGCATGCTTTTTATAATTGAGTTCATAGGAGACTAGTGTTCTACTGATGTAGATTTCTCTTTCTTTCTTAGTTTCATCCTCTTGTGTGAGCATTAATCCTAGTGATGTGGCTATAGCTGAAATATATAGGAGTAATGGCTTTCCATGAATGGGTGTCATAAGAATAGGAAGAGTAGCCAGGTACTCTTTTAATTCTCTGAAGTTGGCTTCACAATTCTCATCTCATTTGAAGGTGACCCCTTTGTGTATAAATTCGGTAAAGGGTTGCGCTCTGTCTGCCAATTGTGACATGAACCTCCTGATTGACTAGAGTCTTCCTTGTAAAATCCTCATTTGAATAATGTTGTGAGGAGGAGTCATTTCTAGTATAGCCTTGACATTTACTGGGTCTACCTCAATTCTCTTTGCTAAAACAATAAAGCCTAAGATCTTTCCTGATTGGACCCCAAAGGTACATTTCTTTGGATTGATCTTGAGTTGAAATTTCTCCATACAATCCAATATTTTCCTTAAGTCATTGATATGAGTAGTCCGATATTTTGACTTAGGTAAGGTATGCTCCATGTAATCCTCCATGTTTTTATGCATCATATCATGGAATATAGTAGTCATGGCTCTTTGATATGTAGTACATGCATTCTTTAACCCAAATGGCATAATGTTCCAGCAAAAGGTTCCCCTTGCACATGTAAATGCATTCTTCTCTTGATCTTTGAGGGCAATTTTAATCTGATTATAGCCTAAGAAACTGTAGAAACTGATGAAATATCAGTTTCAACTCCAAGATCTAGCTGCATGCAATAAACCTGTCACAAAGAATGAAGCAACAATATGGAAAAGGCAAAAAACTCTTGTGCTCAAGAATGTCAGAGCTCAAAAATGTATTAACCAATAATGAAAAAGTACAAAGCTAAACCTTATAAAAGGTGAGATAGAAACCCTAAAGGGAAAGAACTAGGCTGCACATTATTAATTAATAATTAATTAATAATGCACCTAAATGAAGCTTAAGTAACTAGAGTAATAGGAACTTATATAATTAAATCAATATAATTTAATTAATAAGCATAAAGTAATAATACTCTAACACCCCCCCTTAAGCTGAACGCAGGGAGAAAGTTGACCTAGCAAAACTATGAAAGCAAGAAATGGGTCCCGGCAACAAGGCCTGATCAGGTACCCAGTACAAGGAAATCTTTGTAAACTGGAGACAAAGGAGAAAACCTAGTGGGAAAACCACCTCTCCAAAAAGAGATATAAAAGTAAGAAAAGACAAAAATAATGACTTCAAGAGACTCTCTCAAAGCTAGAAGTACAATGCATGCTGCCAACCCCCCCGTGAGAGAGGGTCAAGGCTTCAAAGCCCCACCAGAATGAAAGAACCCCTGGATCAATGAACAAACCACCATGACTCCAATGCAAAGGAGTGAAAGGAAGTGGGCACTGAAGAGGTGACCTCAAAAGATGAGGTATCACTGGAAGGCCAAGCTGATGCTCAAATGAGAAGACACAAGTATCCTAAAATGGAATCCCCAATGCAAGTGGTATGACAGGTGTGTTGACAATATCATGAGAGAGGAGATGAGTGTCCTTTGTAGAATCCTCAACAACTGCACCTGGTGGCTCGATGAATGGAGCTGGAGGGTCTGGAAATGTTGAAGAAGAGTCCTACTAAAGAGAAAGAACCTCAACAAGATGTGGTGTGATAGTCACAGCAGTGGTCTTAGGAACAACACAGAGGTTCAAGTGACCTGACTGCACCACATGATGCTCTCGCAGAAGAGGAGGGCTGAGCTCTGATAACAGAGAAGGTGGACCAAAGTGAGAGAAGGTTTAGAGATGAGTAGAATGATCAACTGTCCTTGTACCAATAATTCCTCCTATCGTACTATCCCAGATGAAGATAGAATCTGTCATGAACTCAACTATCTTCCTTGACCCACTGCGAGTAATCTGATAAATCGAGAGAAGGTTTGCAGATAGAGATGGAACATACAATACATCATTGAATGTGCCATCTTGAATGCTGACCAAACCTATCCTACAGACTGTCTGTACAGTGTTATTCCCCATGAGAATATGAGGAATAGGAGAAGCCTCAAAAGAAGAGAACAAATCCTGAGAAGATGCCATATGGTGAGAAGCACCTGAATCCAGTATCCAAGG
>MU228001.1:420091-463099 GCA_018584345.1 Thuja plicata | reverse complement strand
CCCTATCCAAAATCCTGTCTAGATGTCGAAGATGAGGTAGAAGACTGAAAAGCAAACCCCTGTGAGGTGGAAGAGGATGGAGAGGAAATAGTGCTCTTCTGAAGGAGAGCTTGCAAATCTGCAATCTATTTCTCATGGCCATCAAATCTCTTCTGAAAACATTGTGACTCATCATGGGGCCCCTTCTGATAATAGGAACAAGTAGGGTTTTGAGTCTTCTATTTCTCCTTCTTAGAAGAAGATGGTGGGCCAGTAAAGTGCTGAGAAGAGGAATCAGATATCTGATGCGGCTTCGGCTTCTATGTATTCTGAGATGACTTGGCAAGCAATGCCTGTGACTGTGAACCTGTAAGAGAATCCATCTGACTGAGCTTGGACTACTCACAAGTTAACCTGTCACAAAAGGTCTCAAAAGAGGGCATAACATGTCGAGCACCCAGTGCATCCATAGTGGAGTAGAAGGTAGAAGTGAAAATATAATAAGGACTACACAGCTTTGAGAGTATCAGAAAGATACACTCATCATCTGACTTTGTCTTTCCAGCAACCTGTAAGATAGATCGAAGAGACTTGAACTTCATCAAGAAGTCCTCAATGCTGGTGAATTATTTAGGTGCCAAGGAGGTGAACTCTGCATCTATCTAGAGAATCCTGAACTGATCCATGGTGCCAAACAAGGTGGAGAACTTGTCCCACATATCCCTGGGTGTAGTCAGACCATCCAGGTGGAAAAACCCATCTGAAATATTCATGGCAATGAGGCCCATTGCCTCATCCATCCTATTTCTATGCATAAGAGCCTCATAAGGTCTCTGTAGAAATGGCTGAGCCACATCCATGCAAGACCATAAACCTTGTGACATGAGGAGTCTGGTCATGTGTGGCTTTTATGTGTGGTAGTTATGAGGTGTCAGTCGGGCCATAGAGGGGTCTGACATTGAAAGAAGAATGAGACTGAAGTAGAAGGGTCTTTCTAAAGGAAATTGTAGAAATTAAAATGCACCCCCCACAATGTATACTACTATCCCCTGTACACCACAAATGAAGCAAAAAACACAAAGAACCAGAGAAAAACCTGAGTTTCTAAAAGCAGAGAAGAAGGAAAACAAAGCCTCAAATTTGACACCAAAAATAGAAGCTCAAATGGCTAAACCAGCAATCAAGACCAGCATCAACATGTCTATCTCAGAAACACCTTTCCGACGATATTTCATTTTTTGAAAACGGACACCGTATGCTCAAGTTACAGCCAAAAAATGAAGTGCCCCTCTGAAAAACAACTCATTGAAAAAAAATTGACGTCCAAATGACCGTCACCAGGATACGAGAAAAAATTTGACGGTTGTCAAGGCTGTCGCTGGAAAAAAATTTCGGTCACCGGAAAATGCCAAAAATATGCCGAAAAAGTTCAAATTCTGTTAGAAAAAAAAATCTGTGAGGGCTGACGTCAGGGTGACGTCAGCACCATCACCCGCTGGCTTGGGAGGCGGGTCAGTGGTGGGTTGGTGGTGAGTTGGTAGTGACGTTGGTGTGAGCCACTCTCAGGCGGTTCCCAAGTGGTGACATAGGGGTAGGCGGCGCCGCTGGTGGCACAGGCTGCTCCACTGGTGGCCACGGGGCTGGAGGGTTGCGCACCAGTGTGAGGCCGGGCTGCGGTGGCAGCGGGGTGGCGCGGTGGCGGCGTGCTTTGGCAGTTCCCAAAAAATGTTGAAAAATGCATTTTTTTAAAATTTTTTTAATTTTTGTGTCCTTTCTGCCTCGTTTTGCTTCCTCATACAGCCCTAATAGGCCAAAATTTTTCCCTGAAGGTACGGTAACCAAAAGGGTCAAACTTTATATGGATTTTGGGTATTTTAGGCCTTTTGGACGCAACTATGAGGTCTTTTTTTTCCCAAAGTGCTCTAAAAAATTGCAACCTCCCAGATCCAATATAAAACACAGTAGAAAAACTCCATAAAGAAAGGGCTTGATCCACAGCTTCAGCAAACTTCGAACAAGCTGCAGCAGAAGGGCTCCGATACTATGTAGAAACTGATGAAATATTAGATTCAACTCCAAGATCTAGCTGCATGCAATAAACCTATCACAAAGAATGAAGCAACAATATGGAAAAAGAAAAAAAATCTTGTGCTCAAGAATGTCAAAGCTTAAAAATGTATTAACCGATAATGAAAAAGTACAAAGCTAAACCTTATAAAAGGTGAGATAGAAACCCTAAAGGGAAAGAACTAGGTTGCACATTATTAATTAATAATTAATTAATAATGCACCTAAATGAAGCTTAAGTAACTAGAGTAATAGGAACTTATATAATTAAATCAATATGATTTAATTAATAAGCATAAATTAATAATACTCTAACAGAAACCATCCATTAGTGAGTACATTTGGTAACCTGTTGTTAGATCTATGATCATATCAATATTAGGTAGTGGAAATCATTCTTGGGACATGCCTTGTTTAAATCTGTGAAGTTTGTATAGATCCTGATAGATTTATCTGATTTAGATACTAGGACCACATTAGAAATCTATCCTGCGTAAGCAATGACTCTAATGAATCCATCTTTTAATAATTTCTCTAGCTTCACTTTTATCAGTAATGCATTATGAGGATGCATCTTTCTTAGTTTTTGTTTCATGATTTTGATCCCAGGATCTATAGATAAATGGTGCATTATTAACTCAAGATCAAATCCAGGCATATCTATGTAAGACTATGCAAAGTTGATCTTTTTCTCTTTCAGGAACTCAGTGAATTGTAACTTCTCTTCATCTAAAAAAGATTGTGCTAGGTGAACAATTTGAGAAACTTTATTCATGTCCAAGTTAACTGGTTGTGTTGGTTCTATCAGAACTAAAGATCTTTCTTGAAAGTGCTCAGGGAGGATATCAAGAATCTCATCTTTTGGTGCCTCAGAGAGGTTTTCACCATCAAATATGTCTTTTGTTTTTACTTTTTTAGAATCTGACACTGCCACAACGTGGTTTTCACCATCAATTCATTTCTTCTTTTTATTTTTTCAATTTTTGACTGAGAAAATTGATATCCTCCTGTGTCATGTTCACACACCTTGCATTGGTGGAAGAAGGGTAAGGTTCACAAGAATTTAGATAGCAAGCCAATGTGTAGTCATTAGGAAAGTATAAGATAGGAGTAGGATCTGTATTATTCCAATCAATTAGGTCTGGGTTTATTAAAGACAAGGAGTCATATTTTGGGAAGGACAGCATCGCGTTAGTATAGAGACTATTAACTGTTATGACATGTTTCATTAAGTCTACCTCTTCGATGTTTAGATCAATAAGAGTTAGATCGTCATTATCAAATTGATTGTTAGTTATATGTGGAATGAACTCTCATGACTCATTAGTGGAAATTTCATCTTCATCTCTCCATAGAAGGAGGCTCCTAGCTTGTATTCTCTGAATTTCTTCTAGGTCTAGGAGAATACTAGTTTCTTCATCAATAAGTGGGGGAACGAGTATCTCTTCTGCTTCGGGAATATCAACATTGTTAGGAGCAATGTTAGAATGCTCTCTGTATTCTGATGGAACTACAAACATGTGAATTACATCTATTTAAATTTCCTCCATGGCGACAAATAGCTCATCCCACTCATAACCATGGGAGTCTGTTATTTTGTCATCAGACCTGTTCAAGAATTCAGCAATAGTTACCTGATGTACTCTATTAGCCACTTGTAGATAAAAGTATGGTAAATCTAGGACATGTGTGATTGTTACCAACTTCCCCCAATTAGGATGAAAATTCTATGGTTGGGGTGTGTCTTCAATAGTTGTTTCTATCAATGGTGTCTCTGGATTATCTTTGGTTCTTTCTTCTACCTCTTGAATAGTAGCTAGTGATAACAAAGGGATATGAGTGTCTTGTGGTACCTCAAATCTTGGTACATGCCTTTCTCCTTGATATTTAGGGTTTTTTGTGCCAATATGTAATAATCTTTCATAGGACCATTGTTCTAATTCTATTTCCTCTTCCTCATCACTTCTTTTGTCAGCAATCAGACTATTCCTTGAAGTAGGGCCTTCAGATTTATTATTGAAAAAGAGCCATGTTTTATCTTTGGTATCCCTAAATTCCATGTGTATAGGTTCAATAAGGCCCTTTCCTTTGTCTCCTAAAGATGCTTTTCCTTTATACCCCATTTTTTTGAGCAGATCGTATCCTTTACCATACTTTTCTGGGGATATTTCTACATGTTTTACCTCAGCTTCCTTTGGTTCTTCCTTGTAAAACCAGGCCAAGACTTCTTTTTCTTATGTTTTATCTTCATAAGAGGTAGAAGCTTTAATCATGCCAATTTATTTGTGAATTTCTGGTGTTCGAGATGCACCATGTGTGAATGATGAGAAATTTTTTCCATGGGATCTTGGTGACACTGGAAGTTCTGTCAATGACAGGGTCATGTCCAGCTCGTATTCTCCCATACTCGTTTCTTCAAGTTTTAAGGTCTTTCCAAAAAATTTCATAACCATGTCTTTGGTAGTCTCAGGTACAATCTCATTTGTAGCTTCCTTGTTATGTGGGACCATACTACCTTCTTTAACATTGTTGCACATATAACTGGCATCTGCAGGAATTGTCACTTCCACCCCGTTATGTGGGAATTTGATACATTGGTGGAAGGTAGATGGTACAACTTTCATTTCACGGAACCAAAGTCTCCCTAACAATATGTTGTAAGCTAAGGGAAGATCCATAACTTGACATATAACATTCCTTTCAACTGGCCCAACTCTGATGGGTATAACAATAAGACCTTTAGAGGATCTTTCTTCCTCATCATAAGCTTTGATAGTGATTTTTCTTCTAGAATCAATGGTTTATTCTGAGAGACCTAGTTTCCTAATTAGATTAAGGGTATAGATATTCAACCCTGCACCTCCATATATCAATACACATCCAACATGGGATTTATGAAGTAGGACTTCAATATGAAGGGGTTAATTATGCGGATCTGTCAATGATTTATCATCTTCTTTAGAAAAGGAGAGGTAATGTGGCCCTGAGATGTGATTAACCATTGCTTGGAATTTGTCTACATTAAGGTCCTTTGGAAAATTTACAGCATGTAGGGCCTATTCAATAATTTTGCTATGCACTAAGGAGATCTTAACCAACTAAAAAATGGAAATTTGAGAAGAGGTTCATTGCAATTGATCCACCAAGTTATACTTTACTGCAGGAATAGTAACCATTTGTTTTGCTGCTGTCGGTTTAGGGATAGTGACAATGGGTACTTTTGAATTTTTTTTTGGTTTTGAAGAGTAATTAGGTCCTTTGATCATGAATTGGCTTGACTTTGGGTCACCGCATTTGATTGGGAAGATGTGTTTTGAACAACTTTCATAGTGGCCACATTAATTGATTTTGTTTTAATGTCTAGCATGCTGATCACATTATCATTTTTAGAGTAGGCATAGTTTACTTCATTTCCTTTGCCTTTAGATGCTTCCCCTTTCTCATAATTAGGGAACGGCTTGTTAAATGTCGTATGAACTTCATTAGTGGTGTGTCCCTCCACTTTGATCTTGCCTCCTTTAATAACATCTTGGATAACATGTTTGAGTGTAAGATAGTTATTAGTCTTATGTCCTTTGTTCTTGTGAAAGACACAATATGAATTGTCATCCCACCACCTTGGTTTAACTTCCAGATTCCATGGTTTGGAATCTGGGATTGTGAGAACTTTCTTATCCAGGAGTGTTTTTAAAATGATATTAAGAGGCTCTCCCAAAGGAGTGAATGTTCTTTGAGGTTTGGAAGTCCAGGGTTGACTCTTGTTGTTCTCATTGTTCACTTTAGGTATGGAGGTTGTTACCTTGGTATCTTTACTTTCTTGCATGCTATCCGTCAGATTGAACATTGTTGGTTTGGGGTTAACATTAGATGCATCTACCACTACATCATTAACAACATTCTTGTTTTGTTTCCACCATTTAGGCTTGTTGATGGAGTTGGTAGATTTGTTTTCATTTTGGAGAGTGATTTCCCCCTTTTAAACCATAACTTCTTCAATACGGATGGTGTTCTTGATCATCATATCAAAGCTAGGGGAATCTTGCATTTGTAATGCGTACTTCAATTATGGTATCAATTTATTAACAAAGATCTCCATCTTTTCAGATTTGGGAATAGCCCTTGAATATCTTGCAAAAATTTTCCTCCACCTTTTTAGAAAGTGTGTAAAGGATTCGCTGGTTCTTTTCTTAGTGTTGCATAGATCCATCATAGTTACATCATGTTTAATATTATAGGAGTAATGTTGGATAAATTCTTGAATTAACTCCTCAAAAGTTTTTACCTTAGGTGTAAGTTTTGGGAACCACTCCATGGAATTGCCACCTAGGCTTCCTAGAAATAGTTGCATGAGGTATGTAGGTTCATGCATGTATTCTATGCTCAGAGCATAAAATTATCTCACATGCTCATGTGGGTTGGTCTCTCCCGTATATTTTTCATATTTTGGTCTTGTCTTGTTGGGAGGAAATGGAACCATATTAATACTCTCGTCGAAAGGAAATGGACAGATGGAGTCCAAAGAGTATTTTGTCTTGGGTTTAGCCTTCTCTTGTTTGAGATTTGCCAACTCAGTTTGCATCAACGTTAGTTTTTTGGCGAGAATAGAGATAGGAGTTGATACCTCCTTTTCTTTTAGTTTCCCAACATCATAATCTTTAGGTAATTTTATATGAGTGGATGCTAGATGGAGAAATTGTTTCTCTTTATCTTCGCCAATTATCTTTTCCAATGGCTCTTGGAATTTATTGCTTTATTTGAGTTTATTATATTCTTCTTCAATGATGTCTTCCTCACTATCAGAACCAAACAAAGGACGGTCAAAGTATTGTTCTTCTTCACCATCGCTATCTTCGTGCTTTTGGTTTTTACCATTCTTGTATTCCTCAAAAGCCTCACTCCATTTGTGAGTGGGTTTTTCCATTTCTAGAGAGTCTACATCAAACAGGGAACTGCGAGATGTTTCTCCTTGCTGAATGTATAATGACCCTGGAGGTACTTCTGATTCTTTAGAAGTGTACTTGTTGCATCTTGTGTTAACCATGTATTTTTATCTCAACTTTGTCAAAGTGTCCCGATAGTGTCAAGTAGAGTCTCAAATCGTTCAAGTGAGTGTGTCTAGGTAGAAGTGTTGTTTGTGTTTTGGTGGAAGTAAATGATTCTAGCGTCAAAGGGTTAGAATGCCCTGATAGTGTGCTGGGAATCAAGTTGTTTTGAAAAGTGAATAGACTACACATATTGAAACTAATTGTGAGAAAGTGACAGGACATGCAAGGTAGACATTTGAAAAAGTTTTTTGAAACAGCAACAATGAGACCAGAAAAAGCAACAGAGATAGACTAAAGAGCCAAAAGGTTATCCAAATCCATTGAGGTTTTCTGATAAATTGATTTGCAAGTGCTTACTGCCCTAGATGCGTGCCAGGAAATACAGGATACAAGCCTCTGATGACCCAAATGTAAGCTAAGAATTGTATGATGCAAGCTTTCTCCCTAAATGTGACATAGTGCTAACCAGATGCAATTCAAGATACAAGATACGAGCCAGGAAATACAGGTTATGATATTCTGATGTTTCTATCAGACTTTGTCAGTTTTGTAAAATGTGTTTTGCAAGTTCGCAAAGTTTGTTTGATTGCAGATTGTGTTGTGATGCGTTCCCATGTGTGTAAAACACATGTACTCCAAGGATTTAATTTTGTTGCTTGTTTTGAATGATTTATCTTGTTAGTGAACTTTCAGACACATCAAGCAGATCTGCATGGTTAGGGGAACAAACACATCCTTATGCCCTATTTTCTAGGTAGAGGATGAAAATACTTGTTCATTGACTTAGGTACACACTCAAATGCTAATCAAAATATGGCCATCACCAAACACACAATGGCTCCAGTCATGATGTCATATTAGCTGACTCAAAATGCAAGTGAGGGCATGATATGACAAGTGTCTTGGGGCAATTAATTTTTTCCTTGCACAAGGATTATCACCCTTTCAGAGATGAATCGGGTAGTTAGACTACAAATTTCACTATTTATGATGGGGCAATCCGTTTGAAACCGTCTCCCATAGAATTGCACAAGGCATAATTGAGGTGTATATCCCTACGAGTACTTGAATATGTGTAGTCTCACAAGCAATATTCAAGCGGCTCCAGTCTACACATACCCAAGCATGTTCAAGGAATGATGTCAAAATTCCAAGAATAAAATTGATTTTGTCTTCCGAGGCTTTGGCCTACGAGGAAGATATTATTTATAGTGAGTTGGAAGGGTTGGCGTAAAACCTTTCCTCACTTAGGTCATTCCTGGGAGATTTTTTCCTCAACCGGTAAGCCCTCTACTGTTAAATAAACATACAAAGGATTGGCGAGTGTAGGATTTCTAGATTTCTAATTCTTCAAAAGAAGAAGAGCATACTCTCCTAGTCCATTTCATTTTCTCCCAAAACACTTCAAGCAATGTTCATTCCCTCAAGCTATTTTGAGCTCGATTTAAATATTCCTAGATCATGGCAGCATTGCATTTGAAAGAAAATTTTGTTTTGTTCATTTGACCATAGTTCTTAGTGCTTTGTCTTGTTCAATTACTATCCCAAAATGAATTAAGAGATGTGTTTTTTCAATGAGCCACAAAATTTAGTGATTTTAGTTTGTTCATTTACTATCCAAAATTGAAATTCAAATAGTGTGTTTGTTTTGCCTTTTTCAGTTACTCCATTTTCCTTTCAAGTTTTAAAGCAAATTTTGATGTTCTGATTTTCCTTGAAGGAAAAGAGCATAATAATCTGGTTGGTTTAATAAGTGATTGAAAAATGTCTTAAATTTGGAAAGCTTACAACAAGGTTAGTGGTAAATCAACTTTTCAAAACCTGCATACCCATAGGTTAGCAAAGTCTTCCACCTTTTCAACAACAACCTGCAAGCACTAGTTAGGCTGTCCAAAAGATCAAAACCACAACTGATCAAAATGTTAGAGGTTAGGCAATGGAGCATGCAAAATTTTTACCCAAATATGATCCTATAAATCCAGTATGTGATGCAATATACCAGATGCGAGCCTTTGTAACCAGATATGATAGACTGATGACCAAATGCGAGCCTATATCAAAAATGATCCAAGAATTCCAAGAGGCAATTTCTTAAATACGGGATGTGAGCCTAGATTCTGTGATGTGATGATTTCTCCCAGATGTGAGCCTTTATGACCAAAAATGACCCTGTTCTGAAAACCTGGGAAGATAAATCTGTAAAAAAATGAACTTGAAATGACGCAAAATATGAAATCGGCCCCCACGATGGGCACCAAAAATATGTGTGTTAATTAGTGCACATGTTATCTGCAACATGACACTTCAATAGATCATTATATTAGTGAAAAATTATAAAAAGAAAGGGTTTGAAGCTAAACACTAAAATCGATCTATTGCTTCCTATCTAGGAGGAGTTTGAAGAATGTCATAATCATGCCCTCAGATTATGCACAAATTAGTGACATATACAACCTAAGAATGGAATATTTGAATAAAAACTAATCTAAATGATCAAGAAACATGCATATTAATTCTAAAAATGAAGATAATAACAATGCACAATATCAAATCTAAGATGCAATATGGATTCACAAGTAATCTAAACAGCATAACAATGCTTTCAACTCTGAAAATTAGGTCCATTTGAGCTCAAAAAATCATTCTATTTATAGAAAAAATGTGGAGAGAGAGAGAGAGAGGTTATTAATGGAGGTGTAATAGCTATTAATAAGGTGTAAGAGGCATTAATGGTTAAATGCATTCATGAGGCATGGGATTGAGGAATCTTCATTAATGATGCATTAATGAGAGCAATTAAGAGGCATGGTGAGGGTGTAAGTCCAAGCTTGAGAAGGTGGACTTAGAGGGTGTCAAGCTTGAGAAAGTTGACTTTCTCAAGTGGGTTGAATTCCTAATCATAAAATTAGGAATGTGACATCATTAGGAAGTGGGTTACAATGAATTTAAGATGAGGATTAGGCTTAGCATGGGGGAATAGGTTGGGATGAGTTTGAACCCAGGGTTAAGGTAGTTGAGATAGGTTAGGTTAGGGGTTAAAGGGAATATTAATGAAATGAATTATAATTAATATATTCATTCAAAAATAGGGAAATTAATTATTTAAGCTTTTGATTGCTTTAGATAATTAATTAGGACTATAGCCAATTAATTAGATTAATTTAGGCTAGAAGATAGGATTTTGCAAGTGATGAGGTATAATTAGGATTTATTTAATTCCTTTTAAATTAATTACCTTAGCCATGTTTTGATTTGAATTGATTTGAATTAAATTGATTCGATTTGATTGGCTAAGATGATTAATAAAATTTAGTGATTAAATCACGTAGGAGATTAAATTTGATTTCAATGAATTATGCTAGCCGATTGAAGAGTTTTCTGGACATAATTGGGGGTATGATCACACTTAGGGAAAATAGGGTCTATGGTCAGAGCAGACCAAATCCAAGTGGTTACATTTTGCATTTCACATAAGCTATTCTAGATTGATCGGTATACACTAGTTATTTACTGTGTTTCGGTAAATAGAAAACTGCTTATCAGTAAACATACAGAAGAAGGTTTTACAAACCATTCTGACAAGTAGTCAATTGTTATAAGTATTTCAAGGAATTCATCTTGTAGGAATGAAAGATAAATAGAGGTATAATTTGTGGTACTAAGTTTGAAGGGTTGATTTAAGGATTAATTTTTGAGGCCACTGATTCACCCCCCTCTCAGTTATTACTAACAATTGGTATCAAATCTTGTGTGCTTAGAAAGGGAGTTTAATAACTCAAGATAAAGATCACAAGATGAATAGATGAGATGTGCCCAAGTTAAACAAAGACAACTTTTCTTCATGGAAAGTAGAATAAGACTCCACTTATCAGGTATTGGACATGATGTTACTCAATACTTGGATACTGAATATGTGTTGCCCACAGGAGTACCCAAAATTGAACAAATGAGAGAGAAGCATGAGCACAACTACATGATGATAGAGCTTTCTTCCTCACTCTCTGATGCTGAATTTGAAGATGTCAAAACTTGCAAAACTGCAAAGCATATGTGGGACAAATTGATGCTTGTACATGGTGGTGACAAGAATGTTTTGAGAGCCAAGGCAGAAAGCCTTAGAGGAAAGTTTTATGATCTCAAAATGAAAGAAGGTGAAAACATCACATAATATAGCACAAGAATTAAAGAGGTAGTCAATGCTATCCAAGGAGTTGGAGGTGTACTAGAAGAAGATACAGCGGTAAGTAAAATTCTAAGAACCTTACTACCTACTTATGTTGTTAGAGTATCTTCCATACAAGAAATGAGAGCAGTAGAAAATAGCAATGTTACTCTAGACAGTTTGATTGAAAGATTGATTTCATTTGAGATGAACAACTTTGATAATAGTGTTTCCCCACTTTTGGTCTACATACCCTTGAGACAAAGTGGATGTTCAGTGTGTAGTAGTAATCTAAAAACTTCAGATGAGTCCTAAGTCTAAGTTTAGCTATCCCATTAGGCTAGGAGACCTTTATCAAATTTCTCCAAATTGACCTCCCCTTTGTGAGCTGGTGGGAATTTGGGTCTGAAATCATTTTTCTTTGGATAGGTTTGGTCCCAAATCTGATAAAGGTCATGTATCGGAGGATTCTAATATTGGCATTATGTGCAGTTGAAGTATCTAGCCTTAACACTTCATTTTGCAATCTTGGCGAAAAATTAGTTTTGAGCTTCTTCGTGGCAAAAACTCACCTCTAGAGAGAATTTTTCACAATTAATAGAACTGAAAGTTTCAAGAGTCAGTGAAAGTTGGAAATGAGAATTTTGGGAAAAAGGAAGCTTGGGCATTAGATTAAATCAATTTCAAGCAAAGGGGATCGATTGAATGATGAAGAATTTGAGGTGTAATTTTACTAGCGAAAAAGCAGAAAATAGCTTCTCCATTGCTCCAATAGGTAGGTTTCGAACTGCGAAGTATGCTTTTCGCCAGATCATTAAAATGGAAACACTTGGGAAAGGGATCCATCTTATAGGTGATTGGAGGTGTAAAGAATGTTGACACAATCAAGCACATCATTTTAGCATCTCAATATGCTAAACCCCCCCCACCCCCTTCAGTGGATTTTCAAGTCAGGAGCACCTCAAAAGTATTTCTCCGCCCAAAAGGAAGCGGAAAATTGATTTTCCACTGCCTCCAGAAAATTACTGTTACAATTCTTAAAGGGAAAGGATGTTTCTTAATGGCTCATAAAAGTAAATTCATTAATTCAAATAAAGCCATTTGGGATCATAATGGGCTTTTTCATTAATTCTTAATTCTTTTCATTCATGTGGCGTGGGAAGTTGGCCGTTAAACGATAGGAATTTAAAAGTTATAAAATCAGAGAAATGTTGCAAACAGAGGCTACCATCTATTTTATGAATTGTTTGATTTTAAATCCTTAGCAATACTTGTTTCATGCTTTTTACATCCTAGAAACATATCCCCAAATTCCTTAATCTCAAATTCCAAGTTTCAAAGATGGCTACCAGATTTATGGGTTTCGACAGGATGACTGGAATCACATCCGACTGGCACAACATCTCAGATACATCTCTAAAGTTATTTGATATGCATAACTTTCAGAGCAGGCTAAAGGTGGACTAGATACATCCCATCACTAAAAATCTGAAGGAGATCAGATTAGTTGAAGCCACTTGTTTTCCCATAGCCATTCAAGCCCCTGAACTGATTTGAGAATGCATAGCTCGATACAACCCAGATACCAAGCAAATCCTCTTGCTTGATTACACGGTTCTACTCTCTATTGATAGAGAATCGGTTTAGAACTTGCTTCGCATCCCAAAGAAATCTGAGTATTCAAAAATGACATAAATTTAGGCAGTGATTGAATATATAGCAAAGAAGTCAGTTTGGAAGAAGGAGATAATGAAGTCATGGTTTCAAGAGCCTAGAAGCGCCAAAGGGAAGCTGCCAAAAACACTATATGGCACTAACTTGAAGCGAGAAATCATAGACATCCTAGTACTACTTCACAGGATCAAAGGTGAGAGTGAGGCACTCAATTTCATTGATCATCATTTCTTCTTGGTATAGGTGATCTGTTCTCAACACCATTTTATTGATTGGGCATTTATGGTAAGTGAAAATTTGGCCAATGCCCTAGATAGAGCTAAACATCAAAATGAATTCTACATGTCTTCAATTTTAATGTATATATTGGCCACAATTCAAATTTGGCCAAGGTTTCCTAGGTTAGAGGAATTTCCAGAGGATGTCAAGAGTTATTAATTCTTCCCCTGTTTACAATTGCACAATAGTTATGCTGTCAATCTCAAAGTTAACGATACATTTACAATGAGATTGTGCAGCGGGCTATAGGGTTGTCAAGAAAGGATATTTTCTCCTGAAGCCATGGCTATTGTCAGCCAGTTTGGGTGCTTTTTCATTCAGTTTGAGGACTTCTCATATATTTGTCTTGCAGATTTTAATGACTTCCCTTTGAAGCTGCCTAGATATCCCGATGATATGATCATGTTGATCGAGGTGATGAGGTAGGAACTCCAAGTGAACCTAATCTGCATCGATGCTAAGAAGAAATGATATGAGTTCTTGATGGACATTAGAGCTTACATTTGTGTGTCTCGGTCTGAAGCAAAGAATGTTTTGAAGACTTTCTCCAAAATATTCTAGTTGGAGACATATGATGTTCTGTGGCCACTCTATGACCTTGTAAATTATGCCTGAGACCATCTACAAATGAGTCATTCAATTCATCATGTTGATGATATTGAAGACTACTATGCTAATTATAAAGATGAATTGGAGAGTAGAGAAAGGTTTTATGCCAGGTTAACTATTGAACAAGACAAAAATTTCAAGGTTAACATTTCGGTTGAGGAACTAGAAGATGATGGCCAACACATGTATGATGATACATATTTGGAGAAGATCAAACCCCTCCCCATAAGCTCTGAGCCCATGCTGGAGCAAGCTATCAATGATTTGTAGACTTTGAAGTGTGGCATCTACAAAAGAATAGAGCAGTGGGTTGAATGGACTGCCGGAAGAAGGAAGAGGTTGGAAAGGAAGCCTCTAACTCAAAGGACCCTGGCAAAAGATACTTTGAACATTGCAACAACTTCCTCAGTAATACCCCCAACTATGGCCAAAGGTTCATCTCATCCATCTAAGGGAGGTGATGAACCTCCTAAAAAGAAGTTCAACCAAAGAAGACATGTGGAGAAGGCCCACTTCTAGATATCGAGTTGACAGAAGAACCCACCAAAGGTGTAGAACCTGAGCAATCAGCTAAAGCAGTCACTGTAGATACACCAGCTGGCACTTTGACCCAAGATACTCCAAGGCGAGGGTCCCCTATTGTAGTAGAGGTGGGTGAGGATACCTCCAATACCTTAGCCACAAAATTAGATGAGAGGGGTGAGAAGCAACAAGAGACTGCCCAAGTCATCAAATTGGTGTCCTCTTCCCCTACCTCTATAAATCCATTTGTTTCAAGACCAAAGTCTACTCCCCCAGTTATTAGGAAACTATTTATAGAGGAGTTGGTCTCTACCACCAAGGTTACCAATGCCAATTCATGGATAGAGAACACTCTGGAATGCAAAAGAAAGAGGGTAGAAGAAGGAGCTCCCAGCAAAGATACTTTAGCTCAATCCTTGCAACCTAGCGCCGCTGCAGCAAAAGCTAAGAAAGTAAAGACATTGTCCACATTGGCCCGAGATCTAGAAACTGGACACTTCACTATGGAGGTAGCGAAACCTACAAAGGAGGGCAGGTTTGAAGATTTAACCCCTTCATATTTAGAGCTACACTCATTTGACATGGGCTTAGCTCGATATGATACCAAAGTGGATTGGTGGAAATCCACTAATGTAGTAATTGAAGAAGAGCTGGAAGAGCTTAAAATTCCTAAGGTATAGCTTAAGGCTGAAGTCAGTGAACTGACTAATTTCATCTAGCAGTTGGTCACTCCAGTTGCTAGTATTCCCACTACTCAAACCACTTTTGATCCCAGTTCCGCAGAGAGTCAAGCCATAATAGCCAAATTTCAAGAAGACAGGCACTTCGCTCAGATCAGAAAGGGATGGGTCGAGAGACTCAAATCTAAAGGATTAGTAATTATCGAGAAATTGGGTAATGCTTTCTTAAGACTAGAAATAGAAAGGAGCAATATTGAGAAGAATTTGCAAACTGTTGCATCTAAGAGAGCGAAGTGTCAAGAATGCATAGTGACGCTTCATGTGGTAGTAAAGATGAAGACCAAGGAGGCATTCAAAGCCAAGATTCTGCAAAAAGGATATGAACCTCTAATCGAATGGCTTCAAATTCTAGAGTTTAAAATTGAGATGATCATTCAGGATGAGACAAGGTTGCAACAAATAGATGTTAAGATCAAGGAGGAGCAGAGTAAAGACTTTATGATTCTTGAAGGTCTGCAGACAGAATCACAGATGAGTGGACAAGGCAAAGAAATGATCAGATTGGCTAATATGCAGAAATCATTTTCTGATTATGTGCACAATCTGTCAGAGCAGACTTCCACTCATTTGGACAAGGTGCCAGAGCTCTAGCAGTTGAGTGGATGTATCTATAAAGCTATGGAAGAATTGAAAGATCAGATAGATGCAATTAAGAGCCTAGCCAAGGAACACTCCAGGTGACTCATCCAATATACCAATGTCCATGTCAATAGGCATGAAGAGCTCATCTGAGTTATTACAGCTGTCACCACCTATAGGGATAAATTAGGCAAAGAGAATGAAACTGAAACTTAGATAGATCCCCGTTTTGTGCCAAATTTTGATGATATTGTAATAGATAAACCTTTGTTTTTCATTTCTGCTTAAAAGAAGTTGAACCGTTCAGTTACTATTTTTGTAACGATCAAGACTCAAACTCTATATCTACTATACTAAAAGTTAATACAAAGGTCGGCTAAATTTTGCTGTGAAAGATAGCATTTTATCAAGTCAAAATTGTATGTCTGAATGCTATTTCTTTAACTTTTCCACTGCATTGTATTTATCTATCTATTGCATTTGAAAGTTTCTTTGGAATTAGATTTATAGTTCATGGTTGAACCAGAATTCTGTATTATGATTTGATACAGTTAATTAGGGGGAAATTTGGTGTTTTTTTGAATCTAGGAGATGTCCATGTGAAATAGATTGATTCATTGTCTTTTCATTATTAAATCTCTAAGCCTTGCATTTGCATTTGCATTATCTATTATTGCATTACCAGCTTTAAGGAATCATATGATAGATGAAGCCTTTAAATCGGCTAATGTTAGAATCAGTTTCTATCCTACCTGAGCTATTTCCTATCTAGGTTTAGCTTGGTTTACCTCTTTTGTTCTTGGGTCAAGAACATACCCCTGTTAGAATAGGAAAGATAAATATTCATTGGATATCATTTACTTAAGGGAGCTATACCTTTAAATTCAGAGGGAAATTAGTTGTTCAACCACAATTTCCCAACTATTGTATTCAATTGATCTTAGATATTTGGGCATTCTAGAGATTAAAACAAAAAGAACAATATGTTTACCAACTTATTTTTGGTCACTCTACTGGGGAAACGAACAGTCGTTATACCAGATATCATGGAGAAAAATGGTGTTTCCTGATGAAAACATAATTCTTGTGCTCTAACTAAATCTTGGATTCCAAGACGACCAAGAGGACCTCATCTCCTCACTGAACACTTTTGCCTGGAGATACGTAAGAGATACAGAGCACTATAGAAATTCTAGTCAAGTGCTTGAAAAAGAAGAAGCTAGAGAAGAAGCACTTGAAAGATCCATCCGAAGGAGAAACATAAGAAGGGCACAACGTCAAGCCGAGCATGAAGCCAGACTAGAAGACTAGTTGGAACCCTAGAGCCCAAGAGGTTTCTCAGGAGTGCAAAGAAGGAAGGTGACATAGACCCAATTTTTGAGAGACTTGCAAACCTTGATTTTGCTCTACTAGAAGTACCCTGTTAGAAGAACAGAATTATTAAGAGAAAAAGTAGGCCTCCTTAACCTCCTAAACAATCAACTCTTTTTCCTACCACTTATAAAGTGTTAACATTGCAGGAAGTAGTTGCTCCTCCAGTTGCCAATCTAACACCCTATCTACCTTCGGTAGTTATAGCACTTCCTTGGGCGGCTGGAGTTGGACCATTATAATTAGCAGCATATAACCCACTTCCCTCAGGTTCAAGAAAGAATTTCCCCAAATTCTCTAGAGATGGGAAAGTGTCTACCGATGAACACATTGTTGCATTCTTTTATTCAGTATATATATTAGTAGTGCGAGAAGAAGATATGGCCATCAGATTATTTGTGGAAACCTTGGTTGAGGGTGCTGCCAATTGGTTTCACCACTTACCCAATTCCTCCATCATGGATTGGGCTTCCATGAGAGCTACTTTTGAAGGAAGATTTAAAATTGTCAAAGATGAACATACACTACTGACACAATTGACCTCTATCAAGAAAGAACCTTCTATTAGTATGAGAGATTTTGTGGCTAAATTTAACAAGCTTGTGAATCGTATCCCAACAGCCGATAGGCCTACTATCAGGAATTTGGAAAAAAATTCATAAGTGCTATGCCTCCTAACATCAGCTATGATCTAAGGAGAACAAATCCAGCCACTTTGGACCTTTCCCAAAGGGTTGCAATGGAGTTAGAGGATCACATGATATCGGTGGAAAAATGAAAAAGAGAGATACAATCTAGAACCAGTACTAGTAACACCACATCATCAAATGAGATGATTCAAAAATTATCCAATGAATTCATCGCCTTAAGGAGGCAGCTTCCCAAATTTAATAATCCTTATCAGCAAAACTTTCAAGACCAACCTGGAAGAAGTAATGAAGGGAGGAATGTCAATGAAAAGATGTTACAATTGATTGCTCCACCATAGAGGTTAGCTATAGAAGCTCTTCCTAAAAGGGGAAACATGTGTGCCTTCCATTTAACTATAGACCATGATGGAGAAATTTGTCTTGATCTAGCCCGTGCTTGGAAAATACATCAGACTTACTAATGGAATGCTAGAGCGTCTGGAGCTAAACCAGATTCATATTCACATGGTGACTCTAAAACTTATATTTAGAGTATGAATCAGATTCATAACAAGGAGCAACATGTTATGCTACCATAGATGGAACCTCCTTTACAGTCCTAACCTGGAGTCAGAAAGATAAAGGTCCTACTCCAGCATCTCCACCCAAGAATAATGAGGTGTCTACTTCAAATTCTAAGGAAGCCAATCAAGGAGTGAGAATTCTACAACTAGGTAAGGAGAAAAGCTCTTTTGACATTATTCAATTTCATAGAGATTCCAGAATTCAAATTTCCCCCATAGACTATCTTAATTCCAATCCTGTAGAACTAAAAAAGCTTGTAGATTACTGTAAAGAGGGAAGTCATAAATCAAAATGCTACGACTGCCATAGAAAATGAGTCTATATTTTTAGACCCCATTGAGCAAGGTGAGGCATCTGTGTTGGCTACTTTCCTAGGCCAAAATCTTGACCCATTCTATGTGTCATTGTATATTAATGGTTGCAAGTTAAGCAATTGCATAATAGACTCTGGAGCCTCAGACAATGTAATGCCATCAACTGTGGCTAAAGCCTTAGGACTTACCCTCACTAAAGCTCATGGTAGGTGCTACTCTATGGATTCTAAACAAGTAACCCTGGTTGGACAAATCAAAGAAGCCCAAGTGGCTCTAGCAACACATCCTGAGAAGAAAATGATGTTAACGATACTTGTTGCTGATGTACCTACTAGTTACAATTTTTTGCTAAGCAGGAGTTTCTGTAGAGACCTAAGAGGGGAAATAAAGCTAGATTGGTCTCAAGCTCTAATCCTAATGGGCAGAAAAAAGATAAAACTAGTTCCTAAAGAAAAAGAAAAATTCACATTGTTGAAGTCTGATGATCCCAAAGCCCAAATTCTATATCAAGAATTAGAATTTGGAAATTATATGTTGTTTATAAATAGTCATGGTGAGAAAACTAAACTAGGAGAAGAAGAAGCTTAGTCTTCAGCTAAAGAAACACCGTCAGATATCTAGAACCTCAAATTTGATGGTAGCTGTGCATCATTGAGATCTGGTGCAGGCGTAGTCCTTATATCCCCAGATGGCATATGTGAGCCCATGGCATACAAATTGGAGTTTGGAAACACCAAAAATATAGTGGACTATGAAGCCCTTCTATTAGGAATCAATTCTGCAAAAGAAAAGGGCATGAAATTTTTGAGAGCCCGGGGTGATGCTGAGTTAATTGTATGCCAAGTCAAAAACCAATACTCTATAAAGAATCATAGATTGAAGAACTATAGAAATAGAGTATGGGATGAAATAGAAGCACTCGATGCATTCTTTATTGAATCTGTTCTGAGTGAATTGAATTCCAAGAAAGACTCTTTAGCAGTATCAGCTTCATTACTCCTCCCTCACCCAGATTTCAAAGATAAGAAGTACCAAGTAGAGGTCATGTATCGACCATCTATACCTGACAATGTGGAAGATTGGCAACTGTTCAAGGAGGACAAGAACCTCCTTCTCTTCTAGGAGAGCAGTGGTGATTTCCATAAAGATGCCCCTAATAGTCATAAAGGAAACTGCCATGGCAAGAAGAAGAAGGTTAAGTCAGATATCATCCAGCTACAAGTTAATATCATCCCTCCCCACTTAGTTACACTTGAAAAACTCTTCAACAGACATGATACTTTTGTTAAGAAGAAGAGAATTGAAAGAGGTCCTACCATTGGTGAATATGAGGGAATTAACATCGGCACTAAAAAAGATCCCAAGATGATCAATATTGGGATATGATGTACAGAGGAAGAAAGGGAAGAAGCTAGGAAGCTTTTCCTATAATACCAAGACATTTTTTTCCTAGAGCTATGAAGATTTAAAGAGCTTTATGAATGGGAATTTAAAGCATCAAATCCCCCTAAAACTTGATGTTGTTCCATTCAAGCAAAAATAAAGGAATTACAATCCCAAAGTTGCTAATGCAATATTTAGGGAAGTAGACAAAATTCTTAAAGCAAGGATCATATACCCTATCCACCATTCTACCTGGGTAGCGAATATAGTGTCGGTGAGGAAGAAGAATGGGGAAATAAGGCTCTGTGTGGATTTTAGAAATCTTAATCAGTCCTCTTTAAAGGATAACTATGCTCTTCCAAACATGGCCCATCTATTGCAGACTGTAGCTAGAGTGGAGATGATGTCTATGTTAGACAGTTTCTCGGGGTATAATCAGATAGAAGTGGAGAAAGAAGACCAACATAAAATGACCTTCACTACCCCATGGGGCACTTTCACATATCACAGAATTCCATTCGGGTTAATCAATGTCGGAGCTACCTTTCAAAGAGGTATGGATCTTTCTTTTAGTGACATGAAAAACAAAATCATTGGCATGTACCTAGATAATCTCACTGTCTTTTCCAAAAAAAGAGAAAACCATATAAATGATTTAAGAAGAGTATTACAAAGGTGTAGAGAAGATGGGATTTCACTGAATCCCAAAAATTTAGTTTTCTGTGTGACCAAAGGGGAATTTCTGGGCCACATCATTTCCCAAGAAGGCATAAGAATTGACCCGGAAAGGATAAGAGCAATCTAGCAACTAAGCTTACCTACAAAAAAATGGAGTAAAATAGTTTTTCGAACAAGTAAACTTCCTCAGAATATTTGTCCCAGATTTTTCTGAAATTACCAAATGCATAGTGGACATGATGAAAGGAAATGTAAGTGTAAAATGGAATGATCTTGGAAAGAAAGCTTTCAAAAGCATTAATAATGCCATAGCCAACGCCCCTATGTTATGTCACCCGGATTACAAGAAAGATTTCATAATCTATTGTTATTCCTCTGAACATACTCTTTCGGTCATCCTCATGCATGAAAATGAGGAAGGAATTCAATCTCCCATTGCTTTCATGAGCATGCCTCTAAAAAATCATGAGTTGAACTAATCTCAGATTGAAAAGCACGCCTTCGCAGTAGTAAAAGCTTTAAAGAATTTCAGATTCTATATTTTACAATCTCACTCCCTTGTATATGTTCCTGATATTGAAGTAAAAGGTATACTGACTCAACAAGATATAGGGTGTAACAACAGAGGAGCATGGGTGGCTAAGACTCAAGAGTATGACATAGAAATAAAGCCTACCAAGTTGGTGAGAGGAAACTCACTGTGCAAGGCGATGGTGAAAAATTGAGCGAACAAAAATCTTGAAACAACATAGTTGGTTTTGACAGTAAGTATGCAAGACCCTTGGTTTGAAAATATTGTGTATTTGCTAACATATGGTGAATGCCCCGAAGGATTAACTCTGAAACAAAGGAGAGATTTAGAGTTGAAATCTGCTAAGTACGTTATTTGGGATGACCTATTGTACAAGAGATCCATAGATGTGACTTTCCTTTGGTGTGTAGATAAGAAACAGCAAGAGAAACTATTGAAGGTATTCAACAATGAAGCTTGTGGAGGGAAATTTTCCTCCTCAGTCACCATGTTCAAGATATTGAGACAGTGCTATTACTGGCTGGGGATATTCAGAGATGCGTATCATTGGGTTGCAAGATGCAACAAATGCAGAATGTTTTCTAGAAGACCACAGCTAGTAGTGCTTCCTCTTAAACCAGTGTGTTATGCCCTGCATCCCCGTCCCTACATTTTGTGTGCAAAATGTTACGTCCCCCTTTTTTTCTTTTGTTTTGCTTTTTGCTACGGCTTTGCCTTGTCTTTCTTTTCCTTTTGCTTTCTTTCTCCGGGGTTTTCTTCCCCGGTGTGTATTGTTTTCTTGGTTTGGTTTTCTCCTCCGGGATTCTGGTCCCGGAGGTTGTCTTTTGTCGGAGGTCAGATTCCAGACTCCGGGATTCTTTGCTATGATGTTCCTAAGAATACCATTGTAAGGAATCCTCGGGCCCAGAGTCTGGAGGTTTTGCCTGACCTGAAATCTCCGAAAGGAGGAGGATTACTTTTTACCGCGGGTATAAATAAACTTGTCTGTCATTTTCACACTTACCGCGATTAAAACCTTCGAACACTTAGAGAAAAATAGAGAATTTTCAAAGCGATTAACAGAGTGTTTACAGAGAGTTTGTGATAATCAAAGCTTAACACCTTCTGTTGTTCTCAGACATACACAAGTGCTTCGTGGTGGTGATTTTGACAGCCTGACAAGTCAAGTTGTTGCAGAGTTCTCTTGGTAATCCCTTCCTTCCTTCGCCTTCTACATTTTTAGGTTGGTGCTTCTGCCTTTCCTCCTCTTTGTTTTGCTTCCATTTTCTGGTTTGTCTTTGGGTTTGCTCAGTTTTTGTCTGTTTTGTTTTGTGTCATTTCTCTGTCGTGTCTGTTCTTTTGTCTTCTGGTTTTGCCGCCCGTTGGTGGGTCGGCTCTGCCAGAAGGTTGTCCACCTTCTTTGCAGAGGTTGTTTGTCTGTAAAGTTTGTAAATTGTGTAAATAATGTGGATGGCTATATATATTTGTTTATGCCTTGTCTAGTTTTCTCTCGGGAGTCGTCACGTGTATATATTCATGTATATATGTACATATGTGTAGATAAACCTTCTGTATCCCCCCCTTGTCCTATGTATATACCCTTCAGATCTATGTGTATCCTTTCGGGTGGCTTGACAAGCTGGTCAAGTCACTTTTACTGCTGGTTTTTTGCCTCCAAGCTTGCTTCAAGGAAGAAAACCACCTGTTTGAAACTCGGCTCTTGGCCGGTTTCAAATAGGAGGTTTTCTCTCTCCTCCATCAAGGCTGTCAGAGCCTCATTTATTTCCCATGCGCGCAATTACTTCCAGCCAAGTGACTTTCCCTTTTCGCGCGCTCCGACAGTTGGCTCCGCCGTCATTGCCTTCGCATTCTTCCTTGCTAACTCTCATTTCTCCGGGCCTCGGGCCTCTTACCACCACTCATCCTATGTCTTCGAAAAGTGTGATAAAATTTTCCAGACCCGGAGATATGGTGAAAATCCTAAGTTTACGATGTGTTTTGCTTTTCGGATACCTTTGCGTAAAACTAACTTTTCAGGAAAGGCAAACGGTGCGGTGGTAAAACCTCCGGACCCCGGAGTAACTATTTTATTTTGATAAAATATTCTAACGGTCGCTTTGTCTCAGAGGTTCCCAGACTTCATCTTCAAACATGTCTGAAGCATCTGCATCATCTCCTCCCGAAAGTCCAAAATTACCAACCACAACCCAGACCAGGGCAGCAGCAAAGTCAAAAATAGAGAAGGCCCTGGCAAAGATGCCCCTCACCATGAAATTTGTGCAAGATAATGAGATTGTGGGCTCAAAGATTGAGTCCAAGGTAAAATTTATGACCGACGCCAATGTCAGAACTTGGGCAGAAATGCAGGCCCTGGTAAAGGTAATGCACATCCAGTGACAGGCTGGAGACAAACTCGCGATCAACATCAGGGGTTCCGAAATCCTCCAGGCAGCTTGCTTCCCATGCTCTGTGCAATCCCCGAAGCTTATCTTAGCAGTGGCGGCCAACTACAACTCTTCTATTCGGGCTGTCATGCTCACAGCTGCAGAGCCCACAGGATTCCCCACTCCACTGGTGTCCCTCGACCCAGTCACTTTCCAAGCAGGCCTGGGCATCCCACAATTTGATAAGGCCACGGTGGTTACAAGGACTGATGCCTTGAAATAATTCACTCAACTAGAGGATGCTGCCTGGGTGTACATGAACACCAACTGGCTCAAGGTCCCGAAGAGGGACCCAAAGAGAATGAAGATAGATATCCCCCGCTCTGAAATTCAAGGAGAGCATCCAGATGGGGATGATAGCATTGGCCCAGGTCTTCGGGAAACCCTCTGCCCAGGAATTTGCAAAATGGATGTACTATTTCCTCCTCGGCATCTCCACTAAGGGAGAATTCTTCGACTGGGCGACAATAATCTCTAATCATGTCGACTCCTAGTTCCTGCAGTTGAATGAGAAGAAGAAGTTCTACATGACTTCCTATATTTTCTGGGCTTTGGCCCAACAGAGGCCCCACTCCAATGGCCTTCTTATAGATGGCATTCTCAGGATTGGCCCAGGACAAAAAGCACCGTGGGATCATTTTCCACAGACTCAATGGGAGGCCAGCTTCCCTAGTTTCTACTGGGTAAATGATTCGTTCATTTACAACCATCTGCTCACGCCCACCCGGGATGCCGGATACCACCTATCCACTGAGGCGATGAATTTGGTTAGTAGTTATGGGCACTACTATATCCAATTCTAGCAGCATACATACATTAGGGTTGCCGGCTTCTTCGAGAAACCCTACTTGTTGCCCAAGCATTGTGGGGACAAGATCGTGCTGCTGGAATATTGCTGGAAAATGATGGAACTGCATACCTTCTTGACCCACAAGAAGGTCCCCAATGTCTCATTCCCAATCTCTAGTGGGAACTACAACTGTAGTCTGGCTGCCACAAAAGAGGCAGACAATGAGTTAAAATGTTATAACTTGCAGGAATTCTATCTGGCGCAAAGAAATTTTGATCCGCATGGCAGAATTGCAATGGCACTGCCCCAGGCTTCGGAGCCGCACCACGTACACATGGAAGACTTCTGGGCCGATTGCCAGGATGACGTGGATGTGCGCAGCTGGCACTATGATAGAATGACAGCCAGGATGATTTAGGAACTAAAGCTCCGGAGGTTCCCAGCGGGTTTCTCAGACACCGCCCCCACCACAGATCCCCAGTACAAAGAAAACGGGATTGACAAAATGCCACTGCCAGTAATGGATTGGGCCACCCAGGAGGGGCCCACGTTTGAGGACTTCACTCAGGAAGTAGTTGAGAGAAGCCACGCCTATTTCAAGAGGGTGTGCCCCGGGAGTATGCGACAAGCTCCCCGACCAGTACCAAAATTAACACCACAGTCGGTACCAAGATTGACTTCGGGGGCCGGGACTTCTGCACAGGGTGCAGACAAAGGAATGGGGATAGATACAACCCCCTCCGCACAATAGTTCCCTATACAAGAATAGATTAAGCAATCTATGGTAGCCTCCTAGAAAATGAGGGAGTAGTTAATAACGAGGCTGGCCACTCCCCCACTCATGGCCGGTCTGATTCGTCCCCCTTCCTCCCCATTGTTGGGAGCCTTAATGGTAAAGGCAACTGGGGTGGATCCCATGGAAGCGGCGGCAATTGCCGATGCGGGGCCGCCTTTAATTACCCAGAGGAAGAGAAAGCAAATCCAACAGCCTAAGGTAGAACCAGCGCCAAAGGCATCCCTAACCCAAAGAACTAGAGATCCTTTCTTCTAGTTCCCCAGAACCAGAGAAAGAAGAAGAACAGGCAGGTGTCCCAGCCAGTCCCCCTTCAGAAGAGGAGTTTGACTTATTTGCAGCTGATGAGTTTGGAAATCTGTAAGGGGATGACACACAAGTGGAGATGGAAGTCCCAGAGAAAGAACAAGAGGCTGTGGACCCAGAAGACTTGGAACAAGAAGCTGCAGAACAAGAAGAGCAGCAGACAGAAGAAAAGAGGCCAGAACCGGAGGTTATCTCCGGGGCTCCAGAAACGCAAGGTCTGGGAGTGGACAAACCAAAGCAAGTTGAACAAATGGCATCCACTGGGGGAACCGGACTCCCAGAAATAACCGTAAACCCAGTCGCCATGTTCCAATGGCCATTCCTGGGAGAAACCTTCAGGCAGGTAGTCGCAGCAGCCCAAACTCTGAATCTTGACCCGATACCTCCTCTACTGCCAATAGATGAGGAATAAGAAGAAGAGCAGCATGAAGAGAAAATTCCCAAGGAAGCCGACCAGGGTCCAAACCCATCGATTGACATCCAGGACCAGGTTGAGGAGATAGAAAGTGAAAAGAATGTTGCTGCGAAAGAGGTTCCGGCAGGGAGAGGAACAGATGAAGTATATATATTGAAAAGGAGCAGCCGCCGCCGGACACTGGAAGAGAATCTGAAGAACAAACTCTAGCAGGAAGGCCACCTCTCCCACTGAAAGCAAAGAAGGCCGAGACCATTCATACTCTTCAGAATGGGCCTGCTAGAGAAACCATTGCCGTTGTGGCAACACCTCCCCCGAGCACCGATGAAGCAACCGCAGACCCCGCGGACTACAATGTTGTAGAGATATCCCTGGGCAAAAGAGGAAAGCAAGGCAATGTAGACTTGCTTAAGGAAGCAGCAAGGGCAGTTGAAGCCCGATATGAAAAGGAGGCCCAGAGGCTTAAGGCGGAAAGGGAAAAGAATGCAAACCTTGTAGGGTTACTTACTGAGCTGGCTAGACCCATCAACGCCACCCCTCCACAGACCTCAACATCAGAAGAATTGCCACAGAGCGACATAGACTCCCTGCGAGTAATGAAAAAGAAAGCCCAAACAGTTGATGAATGGGTCACTCTGTAGATAGGAAACACCCGGTGTTTCCTCGTGTCCACTCTCCTAGATCTATATATGGCCCAGCAGGTAATTCACCAGGCAGAAGCGCTGATTGAGCAATGGGAGAGTGACGCCGAGAATTACCAGGAGTGGAAGGCAGAGCTCGAAGAGCTCCTCACCCTGGGGGAAGACATAATCTCCAAATCTGGAATCCTGGGTGAGGAATCATTTAATTTCATAAGGGCTCAGCACTCCAGACTGGACCTCACATTGGAGGTAACCAAGCAACTGGTGGATTCCTTACAAAAAAAGGTAAACACGGTGAAGAATTCTTCCAATTTATATAAGTCTTTGTAATAAAGGCTTCCGGGGTTGATCCCCTTAATACAGATACTTATACCCCCGTGGAGTCAGTTTTGGGGAATTTTGATGAAATGATGGTATCTCGGTACCAATCCCTGGAGGGGATAGATGGGGCCAAAATGGAAAAACTGACTGAAATGATACTTAAGGGCCATGACGCCGCAAGGATGGTAGATGAATTCAAAAATAATATTCCAGACCTGGGGGAACTAGTTGAAGTGGCCAGACATAGAAGGGCCAGCCTAAAAAAGGTTGATGAAGACGGCATTTCCCGCCTCCTTCAGGCCTTCAACAATAATAAGTAGCCTCGAGCGTTCTCCGGGAGCCGGGGAAACTTGAGTTTTGAGTATTATTTATTCTTTTGGGGATGTAAATTCCCGGATCCCATAGTCCCAGATCAAAAATTTTGTATTCTTTAAAATGACCTGTGTCCCGGGCCCCGAGGCCGACCGGTCATTTTTAGAGGTGGTTAATAAAGACTGTCAGAGGGTAGTTGGCCACATCAAGGGGTGTCAGTTTGGCAGTTGGTTTCTGATAGGGTGTTCTTCTCAAGGCACCGTTCAAAGGTACACCTGGCATGATTGGAGACAGGGTGCCGTATTTCCCATTTATGAGGCATGTAGCCTCGGTCCCCGGGGGACCTACTTTCTACTTTCCCTTCCCTGGCTCTCTTCTCGAGACCGATTCTTCTGATGTGTATTCTTGTCTTCTTCTGACATGGCAGACCTATTCCGTCTCCAAGTCTTTTGTAGGGTGGCGCAGGTAGTACCGGCCCCCACATATTGTATTTTATTGAAGCACAGTGAAATAGGGTTAGGGTTAGAAAGTTGTATAAATAGGCAGATCGGCCCATTTCCAAGGGTCAGCAAAATTCATGATTTTATTGTCCATGAGAAATAGCAAAGCGATTCTTTTTTTTAGTTGCAGAGCTCAATGCTCCATTGTTCTGTTATTGATAGTTAAATACTCCCCTCGAGCCACCATTGTATCACGGACCAGTGCTCGCTGGACTAAGTATTAATGAAGAAAGAAGGATTCTTGGCAATGATGTTCTTAGCGTCCCTGCTTCTGAGTTAATGGTATTTTGTGTTTTAATGTTCTTTATTTCTTTTACTCTGGTATGTTAAAGTAGATTAACGAACTCTTTACCCCCACTACTGATAGGATACTAGCTGATGGTTATGTGTTCCTTCGGTATTTAGTGTAGTTTACCAGAGTATTGTTAATGTTTCGGGCATTTCAGCATGACTATAGTTAGATGGCGTATTTCTAACCCTGCAGGATCTTTTTTTGTTTTATTTGCTAAGTATGAAATGCTCTGGGAAACCCTTACTATATTGAATCTCTGGAAGAATGAGTTGAAGTAACCAGCTATCCCCCTCAAAAAAAGTCACCTCTCCCAACCGAGCCCCGCACCATCATGACGCGACACCCAGGTGCTTGAAGGCCCGGAGGATTTATTTCCCCGGACAACCTTCGCAGGCCAAGTTGGCCGATTTTCCCAGAACCCGGTGACAACTTATGACTGTTGGCGGACCCGGTCAGCGAAACCCCATTAACAGAAACTGGCACTAGAAGGAGGGCATGAACTCATCCCCTCCCAGAGATTCTGATTTTACACCTCCTGAGGGTTCCCCGAGTTGTAGTTTTAGGAGACAAGCTTTTGGTGGGATTGGGTCCTTTTCCCTAGCTAAATTTTAAAGAGTCCTTAGGTCTGCCCCGAATCCTAGAAAGTTTGTCAAAATCAAACCCCCAGCTCGAAAGAAAGAGACCTTGAAAGTCCTACCAGCCACTGTTGTTTGGGGGTCTACCATACCCCTGAATACTCAAACTCCCCAGACGGTCCCGGGAACCAGTACCCAAACTACCCAACATATAGTTCCCCCAATGGCTGCATATTTTGGAAACACTGGGTCCCCAATGGGCACTTTTTTGGGTGCAACAAATGATTTACCCTCTCACCCGGAGAAGATTTGCCCGCGATATGAGCACTTAGGCTCACGGACCACAGAAGAACACCTACAGGCATACAAAGATGCCATGAACCGACACCGGATCCAGCATGAAGATGTTGTGACCCGCATGTTCCCCTTGTCCCTAGGACAAAGTGAGTTGAACTGGTACCTAAACTTACCTGCCAACTCCATCAACACTTGGCAGGATATGGAGGACGCCTTCTTGGCTACCTTTCACGTGCACGTGGACCCAGCCTGGTCCCATAGCCAATTCATCTCCATTAGGAAGGAACCTAACGAGCCTCTTGCAGCATTCAACCATAGGTTCCAGCACGCCTTGAAACAGTGTACGAGCCCCTTTAGTCCATCCCCGGACGTAACCATACAGACCTATCTTAATGCGATGGACCCTTTTGTTGCCACGCTCCTTTGGAGAACAACCACTCCGGGCGACCGGGACACTTTGGCAAAATTATACAACCTGGCCTTAGAGCTATCTCGTGGTCTCAACAAATCCTCAGGCAGGATTAGAAAGAACACGCCTTTCAACATGATCCCCGGCAGAACTGCTTACACCGGGGGATACAATCCCATTCTGGCAACAGTTGCCCCCTCGATGGCAATGAATCCTCCGCCACCCCTGATAGACCAACAGGCACGATACGTTTACCCGACCCAGACCCAGATGACACCAGGTCTGGAAGTCTTCCCTTGGAACTAGCCGCAGCAAACACAACAACCTCAGACATAATCATCCAGAGTGCCCTTCTTCCAGTCGTCTGCAACTGGAGGATTGCAGCCCTCGACTCTGGTGAACACTGATGTCTTCCCGGGAAGCCAACAACAACTGCAGCCATCCCATTGTGAAGCTAAAACTTAGTTGACCGCCGAGGTTGAGTCCCTCTAGTGAATGTTGTCCACTTTGACTATGGACATGGGTCAACTGAAGCGGGGTCCTACGCACCCTAGAACTCAAATTCCAAGAGAGGGAATATCTTTTCTGGCCAACGAAACAACAACGCCGAGGGAAGAAACTTCAACAATGAGCCTAGGCCCAACCAACAACAGTGGAATAACAATGCTAACACCGGAGGCCCACCTCCGAACCAAAACACCAACCACAATGGTGCTGGACCATCCCATTTTACACCAGTCACAGACTTCCAGCCCATGACTAACTGGTGTAGGCTACATGATACAGGTTCCCACAATGAGGTGAATTGCGCCACTTTAGAGAAATTCATTATGATCTCCCAGCTGGACAGACAGTAGTTGCATGATACTACCCCTCCAGAGCCTCCTGTCCAGGAAACAACCCATAGTGCCTTCACCTGTGATACCATCTTTTTCAGAGCTTCTGGAGAAGATGAAGAAGAATCCAAACTACAGGGATTCTTTGATGAATCCATTCCACCCTTTGAGGCCAACGCCTTTACTAACCCACGGGCCCCATACAATACTCAGAGCCAGGCTGGTAAAGGACCAGCTTACATGCCTACACCCCCTGTCAAAGATACTCCTCCTCCCCGGAACAACATGAATGAACGACCCGCACCTCCAAAAGGTCCTAGCCCTAATCAACCGAAAGACCTCGCCGAGGAAAATCACCCATTCCCGGGAGGAAGGTTCGATATTACGAAGGCGTCAGAGCAGACCACCACCTCCATGACCTTAATGGAGGTTTTTCTAAATTGTCCTGAGTAGAAGAAGTCTCTTCTGAAGCTCTTAGGAAACCCGAAGGCCATTAGCCACCCACCCAAGACCATCTCCTTCGAAGATGCTAATGCAGCTGTCTTTCAGGGAAATAACGAGGACCCTCCTTACCTACTAGGCCTGAACATTTACGGCAAAAATATACACAACTTCTTAGTAGATTCTGGAGCTTCGGGCAACATCATGCCTTTGTCCATTTGTCAGAAACTTGGACTCAACCCCACCCTGTCTAATGGCGCAGTAATCCAATTGGATAAGACTGCTGTAAAAATGGTGGGGGAATTAAAGAACATCTGGATACACCTTATCCAGGACCCTAGGATAGCCAGCATCATTGACATCCAAGTGGTGGATATCCCAGAGACTTATGGGATGTTACTAAGTCAGAATTGGTCTAAGTCCTTAAATAGATACTTTTCGACCGACTTCACCCACTTATGGCTCCCGTGGGAAGGAGAATCAAACAAGATTCAAGTCGAAAGTGAACCCCAGATGAAACAGGCCCTTACCGAAGTCAGGAGGGTCAATGAAGTCCTTTTCTCTGAGACTTCTCCAGGGGTATACTGCCCTCTTGAAATCTTAACATTCAATTTCATCCCCGGAGGAATCCCATCGTGCTACACAGAGCGCAGGACTTAAAAGAAAAACTGAGAGTTGAAGTTAACTATCAGGGTGCTGCAGCGACTCTTTCCACACTCCTATCCGGCACTTGGTGCCGAGTGCACTACCAAAAACATTCAGAGCTAGAGTGTGAACCATGTCTCTCGATCGCTAACCGGAAAATTTATACATTCCAGAGTGAACGCACAACTGATTCTCCCGGACCCAGTACCCAAGTCAAAACACCTCCAGAGGTAAAACCTACTGCCACACCGGTAGTCCGGGAGAAAATCCCCAAGTCTCCCAGTGATAATCCAAAGGAAACCCCCCTTCCCCAGCCTCAGATTACAAACAATGACTTATGGACCCTGAAGTTCGATGGGTCCTGATCCAAACAAGGCTGTGGGGCCGGGGTAGAATTAATCAATCCGCGAGCAAAATCCTTCCTCACATCCTATAGGCTACAGTTCAACTGCATGAACAATGTCATGGAGTACTAGGCTTTAGTCCTTGGACTCTTATTCGCACTAAGGAAAGCTATCACCCACCTCCGGGCTTTTGGTGATTCAGAGTTGGTTATTAAACAAGTCCGGAGTCAATACACATGTCATGACAAAAGGCTAGCTGCATACCGCAACTGGGCTCGGAGCCTTATAGAGGATTTTGATGCCTTTGGCATTAATCTCATTCCCCGGTGGCAGAACTATGTCCCGGATGCCCTAGCCGTTTCTACCAGCACACTTGAGCCGATGGCCGGCTCACGACTCCAAATATTTTCAGTTGAGATGGTCCCCACCCCCTCCATTCCAGACAATGTCACCCACTTTAAGGTCTTTGAAGATGACCAACATATCCTGGCCTTCATGGAAAATGTTGGTGTCTTTGAGGACCAGATAGTGGAGGAACAAGACCACGATGACACTGGACAGGGTGACAGAGACGATGCAATCATGGACCTGCCCACCAACACCATCCCAAAGGGAATGGTTGCATTAGAATGAATCTTCGACTCAGACCCTCAGGCCCGTGAGAAGGTGTCATCCTCTTCTGAGGGGGGGAATTTTTAAAAGGTTAACATCGGTCAGTCCGGTGAAGAAAAGATCATTCACATTGGTACCTCCTGCTCCCCTGAGGAAAAGGAGAAGATTCTCGTGGTTCTCCGAGAATACATCGATGTAATTGCCTGGGGTTATGAAGACTTAAAGACATATGACACATCCATCATGACCCATACCATTCCCCTAAAACCTAATGCTAAGCCCTTTTGGAAAAAGAAAAGACCGGTCAACCCCCTGATCGAGCCCCTGATTCGCCAGGAGGTAGAAAAACTATTGTCAGCTCGGATAATCTTCCCAATCTGACACACTACGTGGGTTGCCAACCTGGTCCCTATGCGAAAGAAGAACGGTGAGATCCGCCTTTGTGTGGATTTCTGAAATTTGAACAAGGAATCCAAAAAAGATAATCACCCTCTCCCCTCGTTGGATGAGGTGTTGCAGATAGTAAATGGATCCCCGATGATGTCTTTCTTGGATGGGTACTCCGGATACAACCAGGTCATGGTCAAGTATGAGGATAGAGAGAAAATAGCGTTTACCACTAAGTGGGGAACGTTTGCGTACTGAAGAATGCCCTTCAGCTTGATCAATGCAGGGGCTACATTTCAAAAGGCTATGGACATTGTGTTCGAAGGCCTTGTCAACCAATGCATAATCATCTACATGGATGATTTGACCATCTTCTCCCGGGACAGGCGTGATCATCCCGCCCACCTCGCTCAGATCTGCGAGAGATGTTGCAGTATGGGATATCCCTCAACCCTAAGAAGTGCATATTCGAGGTCACCGAAGGGAAGTTGCTCGGGCATATTGTCTCTGAGAAGGGTATATCCATAGACCCTGACAGAGTCGAAGCATTGTTGAACTTATAGATGCCTGGCAGCAAAAAAGAAATGCGATCCTTCTTTGAAAAAATCAACTTTGTGCGACGATTCATCACGGGATTCGCAGAAATAGTTAAACCACTCAATGAGATGATGAAGAAGGATACCAAAATTGAGTGGAGCGCGGAAGAAAAATGGGTGTTCACCCAGATCAAACAGACAATCACGGAAGCACCTATCCTGGCTAGTCCTGACTACTCCCTTCCATTTTACATTTACTCTTTTGGTTCGCTGCATTCTGTCGCGGCAGTGTTAACCCAAAAGGTTGAAGGGGAAGAGCGACCAATAGCTTTCATGAGCTCCCCCTTTAAAAACGCTGAAGTCCGGTATTCACCACTAGAGAAACAGGGCTTTGCTCTGGTCCGCGCCGTGAAGAAATTCTGGCATTACATCCTCCGGAGCAAAGTACACGCCATCATTCCGGACCAGGCTGTCAAATCTCTACTGATGAAGAGTGAATTGGGCGAGAGACGGGGGAAATGGATGGCCATCCTCCAGGAATATGACTTGGAAATGCAGCCCATGAAGATAGTCCAAGGCCAGGGACTAAGTAGAGCAATGGCAGAAGAGACTCCCTGCATAGAATGCCAAACTTATACGGTGGAGTCCATCACTCAAGACCCGTGGTATACTGATCTGGTGTACTTGCTGCTAAAAAACAAATCTCCGGACGGGTTACCTCCCCACAAATGTCGCGCTCTGCGGATGAAAAGCGGACATGTCATGATCAAAAATTCTACGCTTTACCGTCAAAACTATGAGGGAGTGTACCTCCGGTGCATTGACAGAGACCAAGCTGTGAAAATAATTGATGAATTTCAAAGACAGTTTGGAACTGGGCATGGCTCAGCTGATGCCACTGCCCACCAGATCCTTCAGGCCAGATATTATTGGCCCTACTTATTCAAAGACGCTTACGCTCATGTAAGGAAATGCCACACTTGCCAAATAGCAGCGCATTGTGAGCATAACCCGGCCATGCCTCTGCAACCAGTCTACGAGGCTAGACCCTTTTCCCAGTGGGCGTTTGACTTCATCAGAGAAATCAACCCTAACTCGTCTACCAACCACCAATATATCCTTACTGCTACTGATTACTGCACTCGGTGGTCTGAAGCTATACCTTGCAAAAACAACACGGCAGACGTAGTCATGAAATTCTTAGAAGAAAATATCGTCACGCGATTTGGGATGCCCTTTGCTTTAGTATGTGATAATGGTCCAGCGTTTTCTTCAGCATAGTTACTCAAATGGACCTACAATCGGTAGATCACATTGAAGTTCTCTGGCAACTATTACCCCCAGGGGAATGGTGTTGTTGAATCAACCAACAAAAATCTACTTGAGGTGATCAAACATTTGCTAGAACAAAATCCCCGGGATTGGCACCAGAAACTGAAATTCGCCCCCTGGGCAGATCGCATCCATATTAAGGCCGCCCTGGGAACATCTCCGTTCCATCTAGTTTATGGCCAGAACCCTATCTTCCCAGTCAACTTACAAATCTCAGTTTTACAGTTTATGCAAGAATTCAACAACAGGGACAACGTTGTGGAAGTTCGAATTTTAAATCTGGTGCAAAAGGAAGAACAGCGAGACGCGGCGCTTGAGAATTTCGCACGTCATCAAGCAGTGGTAAAACGATGGTTCGACAGAAGAGCCCAATACAAGAATTTTCAGATCTTGGATCTGGTCCTGTTGTGGGAAAAGGCCCGGGAGAAGAAAGGAAAACATACCAAGTTCCAATGGCTCTGGCTCGGACCATACTTGATCTCAGAAGTCTGCAGGGCCAACACTTACCGCGTTAACACCTTGACTGGAGAACTTGTCGCATTGCTTGTTAATGGGTAGTTTCTGAAACACTACTTTGAGTAGGGTAAGTTAGCCCTAAATTGTATTATATGTAAATATCCGCTTGTAAATATCTCTTCCGGGTGCCTTGTTGCGAGATACCCTGCCTTGTAAATAGTCTTATCGGCTGTCCTCCGGGGCAGTCCCCCCATTTTTTTTTGTTTTTTTTTTTTGTTGTCTTTGTTTTTGCTTTCAGTTTTTCAGTCGTGGTGTTTTGTTCTGTCTTGCAGGAATTGGAATGCTCCACATAACTTTGGCCTCTGGTACAATGCCTCCGACATGGTGAACTTTAGAATCTATCTTTAGCACGATAGAATCGACCCGGTCTCTGGGATTGTTTTACAGATTATGGCACATTTTTGAGAAATCTCCATTGGGTGTTATCTCCGGGAGTCTGGCAATCAATGGACACAAATAATATAAGGAACAAGTAATTAGACATGCCAGGGGTAGATCGGTCATACTGATTGGTTGACCTACGTCTGAAAATATAACAGAATTCCTCCCGGGTCCGGAGTTTTATCCTCTCTCCAAATATCTAAATATAGGTGGATTGGTGAAAGAAGTACCGCCATTTGAATTTAGCTAAGCTTAGGCTCAATGGTGAAAGAAGTACCACCTTCCCCACCCAGAAAAAAATGAAATAATAAGAGAAGCGGGACAGAACTTTGGTCTCCGGAGGGAAATGAGTGAATTGATGACTGGTTCGATGTAATTAGTACCTCTTCTCTATTCCTCCTAGAGGTCATTGGCTTGGTTTCTTGCCAAAGCACACACGACACCACTGATGAAAGGCTGCAGACTGACTCCTATGTGGTTGGGTTCTCTCAGATATGCTACTCTCTGCTTGTCAAACGCTTCGGGAGGAAGATTTGTTCCAGTTGTGCTAACTAGAGATTCTATGATTCTCAAATGCGCTAAGGCATTTGTCCCAGATAGTTGCCATTTGTTATGCCCTGCATCCCCGTCCCTACATTTTGTGTGCAAAATGTTGGGTCCCCCTTTTTTTCTTTTGTTTTACTTTTTACTGCGGCTTTGCCTTGTCTTTCTTTTCCTTTTTCTTTCTTTCTCTGGGGTTTTCTTCCTCGGTGTGTGTTGTTTTCTTGGTTTTGTTTTCTCCTCTGAGATTTCGGTCCTGGAGGTTGTCTTTTGTCAAAGGCCAGATTTCGGACTCCGGGATTCTTTGCTATGATGTTCCTAAGAATACCATCGTAAGGAATCCTCAGGCCCAGAGTCTGGAGGTTTCGCCTGACCTGAAATCTCCGGAAGGAGGAGGATTACTTTTTACTGCGGGTATAAATAGAATTGTCTGTCATTTTCACACTTACCACGATTAAAACCTTCAAGCACTTAGAGAAAAATAGAGCATTTTCAAAGTGATTAATAGAGCGTTTACAGAGAGTTTGTGATAATCAAAGCTTAACACCTTCTGTTGTTCTCAGACATACGCAAGTGCTTCGTGGTGGTGATTTTGACAGCCTAACGAGTCGAGTTATTGCAGAGTTCTCTCAGTAATCCCTTCCTTCCTCTGCCTTCTAGATTTTTAGGTTGGGGCTTCTGCCTTTCCTCCTCTCTATTTTGCTTCCATTTTCTGGTTTGTCTTTTGGTTTGCTCATTTTTTGTTTGTTTTGTTTCGTGTCTTTTCTCTGTCATGTCTGTTCTTTTGTCTTATGGTTTTGCCGCCCGTTGGTGGGTCGGCTCTGCCAGAAGGTTGTCCACCTTCTGTGTAGAGGTTGTTTGTCTATAAAGTCTGTAAATTGCGTAAATAATGTGGATGGCTGTATATATTTGTTTCTACCTTGTCTATTTTTCCCGCGGAAGTCGTCCCGTGTATATATTTATGTATATATGTACATATGTGTAGATAACCCTTGTGTATCCCCCCTCATCCTTTGTATATACCCTTCGACTCTATTTGTATCCTTCCAGGTGACTTGACAAGCTGGTCGAGTCGCTTTTACTCGTGGTTTTTTTCCTCCAAGCTTGCTTCAAGGCAGAAAACCACCTGTTTGAAACTCGGCTCTCAGCCGGTTTCAAAGGGGCGGTTTTCTCTCTCCTCCATCAAGGCTATCAGAGCCTCATTTATTTTCCATGCGCGCAATTACTTCCAGCAAGGTGGCTTACCCTTTTGACGTGCTCAGACAGTTGGCTCCACCGTCATTGCTATCACATCTATTTAATGCCAATGCACGTGGTGCCCACGTGGACCTGCCTTCGCATTCTTCCTTTCTAATGGTCATTTCTCCGGGCCTCAAGGCTCTTACCACCACTCATCCTATGTCTTCGACAAGTGTGATAAAAAATTTTGGACCTGGAGATATGGTGAAAATCCTAAGTTTACGATGTGTTTTGCTTTTCGGATACCTTTGCGTAAAACTAACTTTTTAGGAAAGGCAAACGGCGCGGTGGTAAGACCTCCGGACCCCGAAGTAACTGTTTTATTTTGATAAAATATTCTGACGGTCGCTTTGTCTCGCAGGTTCCCGGACTTCATCTTCAAACATGTCTAAAGCATCTGCATCATCTCCTCCCGGAAGTCCAGAATTACCAACCACAACCGAGACCAGGGCAGCAGCAAAGTAAAAATAGAGAAGGCCTTGGCGAAGCTGCCCGTCACCATGAAATTTGTGCAAGATAATGAGATTGTGGGCTCAAAGATTGAGTCTAAGGTAAAACTTATGACCGACGCCAATGTCGAAACTTGGGCAGAAATGTAGGCCCTTGTAAAGGTAATGCACATCCAGAGACAGGCTGGAGACAAACTCGCGATCAACGTCTGGGGTTCTGGAATCCTTTGGGCAGATTGCTTCCCATGCTGTGTGCAATCCCCAGAGCTTATCTTAGCATTGGCGGCCAACTACAACTCTACTATGCAGGTTGTCATGCTCGCAGCCGCAGAGCCCACTGGATTCCCCACTCCACTGGTGTCCCTCGACCCAGTCACTTTCTAAGCAGGCCTGGGCATCCCACAATTTGATAGGGCCACAGTGGTTACAAGGACTGATGCCTTGAAACAATTCACTCAACTGGAGGATGTTGCCCGGGTGTACATAAACACCAACTGGCTCAAGGTCCCAAACAGGGACCCTAAGAGAATGAAGATAGATATCCCCTGCTCTGAATTCAAGGAGAGCATCCAGATGGGGATGATAGCATTGGCCCGGGTCTTCGAGCAACCCTCTGCCCAAGAATTTTCAAAATGGATGTACTATTTCCTCCTCGGCATCTCCACTAAGGGAGAATTCTTTGACTGGGCGACAATAATCTCCAATAATGTCGACTTCCAGTTCCAACAGTTGAATGAGAAGAAGAAGTTCTACATGACTTCCTATGTTTTATGGGCTTTGGCCCAACAGAGGCCCCACTCCAATGGCCTGCTTACAGATGGCATTCTCGGGATTGGCTCAGGAAAAAAAGCACCATGGGCTCATTTCCCATAGATTCAATGGGAGGCCAGCTTCCCCAGTTTCTGCCGGGTAAAAGATTCGTTTGTTTACTACCATCTGCTCACACCCACCTGGGATGCCGAATACCGCCTATCCACTGAGGCGATGAATTTGGTTAGTAGTTATGGGCACTATTATATCCAATTTCAGCAGCATACATACATTAGGGTCGCCGGATTCTCTGGGAAACCCTACTTGTTGCCCAAGCATTGTGGGGACAAGATCGTGCTGCTGGAATATTACCGGCAAATGATGGAACTGTATACCTTCTTGGCCCACAAGAAGGTCCCCAACGTCTCATTCCCAATCTCCTGTGGGAACTACACCTGCATTCTAGCCGTCACGAAGGAGACAAACAATGAGTTAAAATGTTATAACTTGCAGGAATTCTATCTGGTGCGGAGAAATTTTGATCTGCATGGCAGAATTGCAACGGCACTGCCCCGGGCTTCGGAGCCCCACCACATACACATGGAAGACTTCTGGGCCGATTTCCAGGATGATGTGGATGTCCACAGCCGGCACTATGATAGAATGACGGCTTGAATGATGCAGGAACTAAAGCTCCAGAGGTTCCCAGTGGGTTTCTCAGACACTGCCCCCACCACAGATCCCCAATACAAAGAAAAGGGGATTGACAAAATGCCACTTCCGGCAATGGATTGGGCCACCCAGGAGGGGGCCACAATTGAGGACTTCACTCGAGAATTATTCGAGTGAAGTCAAGCCTATTTCAAGAGGGTGTGCCCCAGGAGTATGCGCCAAGCTCCTCGACCGGTACCAAAATTAACACCACAGCCGGTACCAAGATTGACTCTTGGGGCTAGGACTTCTGCACAGGGCACAGACAAAGGAAAGGGGATAGATACAACCCCCTCCGCACAACAGGTCCCTATACAAAAATAGATTAAGCAATCTATGGTAGCATCACAGCAAATGAGGGAGTAGTTAATAACGAGGCTGGCCACTCCCCCACTCATGGCCGGTCTGATTCGTCCCCCTTCCTCCCCATCACTGGCAGCCTTAATGGTAAAGGCAACTAGGGTGGATCCCATGGAAGCAGCGGCAATTGCCGATGCGGGGCTGCCTTTAATTACCCAGAGGAAGAGAAAGCACATCCAACAGCCTAAGACAGAACCAACGCCAAAGGCATCCCTCCCCAAAGAAGTGGAGATCCTTTCTTCTAGTTCTCCGAAACCAGAGAAAAAAGAAAAACAGGCAGGGGTCCTAGCCAGTCCCCCTCCGGAAGAGGAGTTTGACTTATTTGCAGCCGATGAGTTTGGAAATCTGCAAGGGAATGATACACAAGCAGAGACGGAAGTCCCAGAGAAAGAATAAGAGGCTGTGGAACCAGAAGACTTGGAACAGGAAGCTGCAGAAGAAGAAGAGTAGCAGACAAAAGAAAAGAGGCCAGAACCGGATGTTATCTCTGGGGCTCCAGAAACACAAGGTCCGGGAGTGGACCAACCAAAGAAAGTTGAACAAATGGCATCCACTAGGGGAACCGGACCCCCAAAAATAACCGTAAAACTAGCTGCCATGTTCCAAGATCCACTCCCGGGAGAAACCTTCGGGCAGGTAGTCACAGCAGCCCAAACTTTGAATCTTGGCCCGATACCTCCCCTACTGCGAACAGATGAGGAAGAAGAAGAAGAGAAGCATGAAGAGGAAATTCCCGAGGAAGCCGACCAGGGTCCAAACCCATCGATTGACATCCAGGACCAGGCTAAGGAGATAGAAATTAAAAAGAATGTTGCTGCGAAAGAGGTTCCGGTAGGGAGAGGAATAGATGAAGTATATGTTGAAAAGGAGCAGTCGTCACCGAACACCGGAAGAGAATCTGAAGAAAAAACTCTGGCAGGAAGGCCACCTCTCCCACCTCCATGGCTGGTGGAAAGCAGGAAAAGAAAAGCCCAATCCACTCCAGTGATTCCTCTCTCCCTGGCCGAAATGATGGCCCTAGCTCAGGCCCCGCTGAAAGCAAAGAAGGCCCAGACTGTTCAAACTCTTCAGACTAGGCCTGCTGGAGCAACCATTGCCGTTGTGGCAACACCTCCCCCCGGGCGCCGATGAATCAACCGCAGACCCCATGGACTACAATGTTGTAGAGATATCCCTGGGCAAAAGAGGAAAGCAAGGCAAAGTAGACTTTCTTAAGGAAGCAGCAAGGGCAGTTGAATCCCGATATGAAAAGGAGGCCCAGAGGCTTAAGGCGGAAAGGGAAAAGAATGCAAACCTTATAGGGTTACTTATTGAGCTGGCTAGACCCATCAATGCCGCCCCTCCACAGACCTCCACATCAGAAGAATTGTTGCAGAGCGACATAGACTCCCTGCGATTAATGAAAAAGAAGGCCCATTCAGTAGACGAACGGGTCGCTTTACAGATAGAAAACACCCAGTGTTTCCTGGTGTCCACTCTCCCAGATCTATATATGGACCAGCAGGTAATTCACTAGGCAGAAGCGCTGATTGAGCAATGGGAGAGTGATGCCGAGAATTACCAGGCATGAAAGACAGAGCTCGAAGAGGTCCTCACCCTGGGGGAAGACATAATCTCTGAATCCAAAATTCTGGGTGAGGAATCATTTGATTTTGTAAGGGCTCAACACTCCAGACTAGACCTCACATTGGAGGTAACCAAGTAACTGGTAGAGTCCTTACAAGAAAAGGTAAACACGGTGAAAAATTCTTCCAATTTAAATAAGTCTTTTGTAATAAAGGCTTCCGGGGTTGATCCCCTTAATACAGATACTTATACCCCCGAGGAGTCAGTTTTGGGGAATTTTGATGAAATGATGGTATCTCGGTACCAATCCTCGGAGGGGATAGATGGGGCCCAAATGGAAAAACTGATCAAAATGATACTTAAGGGCCATGATGCCGCAAGGATGGCGGATGAATTCAAAAATAATGTTCCAGACCTAGGGGAACTAGTTGAAGTGGCCAGACACAGAAGGGCCAGCCTAAAAAGATTGATGAAGACGGCATTTCCCACCTCCTTCAGGCCTTCAACGATAATAAGCAGCCTTGAGCGTTCTCCGGGAGCCAGGAAAACTTGAGTTTTGAGTATTCTTTATTCTTTTGGGGACGTAAGTTCCTGGAGCCCGGAGTCCCGGATCCAAAATTTTGTATTCTTTAAAATGACCTGTGTCCCGGTCCCCGAGGCCGACCGGTCATTTTCAGAGGTGGTTAATAAAGACTGTCAGAGGGTATTTGGCCACATCAAGGGGCATCAATTCGGCAGTTGGTTTCTGACAGGGTGGTCTTCTCAAGGCACCGTTCAAAGGTACACCTGGCATGATTGGAGACAAGGTGCTGCATTTTCCATTTATGAGGCATGTAACCTCGGTCCCTGGGGGACCTACTTTCTACTTTCCCTTCTCTGGCTCTCTTCTCGAGACTGATTCTTCCGATGTGTATTCGTATCTTCTTCTTCTGACATGGCAGACCTATTCTGTCTCCAGGTCTTTTTTAGGGTGGTGCAGGTAGTACCGGCCCCTAAATATTGTATTTTATTGAAGCATAGTGAAATAGGGTTAGGGTTATAAAGTTGTATAAATAGGCAGATCGGCCCATTTCCAAGGGTCGACGAAATTGATGATTTTGTTGTCCATGAGAAATAGCAAAGCGATTCTTTTTTTTAGTTGCAGAGCTCAATGCTCCATTGTTCTATTCTTCATAGTTAAATGCTCCCCTAGAGCCACCATTGTATCACGCACTAGTGCTCGCTGGACTAAGTATTAATGAAGAAGGAAGGATTCTTGGCAATGATGTTGTTAGCGTCCCTGCTTCTGAGTTAATGGTATTTTGTGTTTTAATGTTCTTTATGTCTTTTACTCTGGTATGTTAAAGTAGATGAACAAACTCTTTACCCCCGCTACTGATAGGATACTAGCTGATGGTTATGTGTTCCTTCGGTATTTAGTGTAGTTTACCATAGTATTGTTGATGTTCCGGGCATTTCAGCATGACTATAGTTAGATGGTGTATTTCTAACCCTGCAGGATCTCTTTTCATTTTATTTGCTAAGTATGAAATGCTCTGGGAAACCTTTACTATATTGAATCTCTGCAAGAATGAGTTGAAGTAACCAACTATCCCCCTTGAAAATAGTCACCTCTCCCAACTGAGCCCCGCACCGTCATGACCTGACACCTAGGTGCTTGAAGGCACGGAGGATTTATTTCCCCGGACAACCTTTGCAGGAGAAGTTGGCCGATTTCCCCTGAACCCGGTGACAACTTATGACTGTTGGTAGACCCGGTCAGCAAAACCCCGTCAATAGAAACTGGCGCTAGAAGGAGGGCATGAACTCATCCCCTCCCAGAGATTCTGATTTTACACCTCCCGATGGTTCCCAAGTTGTAGTTTTAGGAGACAAGCCTTTGGTGGGATTGGGTCCTTTTCCCCAGATAAATTTGAGAGTCCTTAGGTCTGCCCCAAATCGCAGAAAGTTTGTCAAACTCAAGCCCCTGGCTCTAAAGAAATGGACCTCGAAATTCCTACCAGCCACTGTTGTCTGGGGGTCTACCATACCCCTGAATACTCAAACTCCCCAGACGGTCCCGGGAACCAGTACCCAAACTACCCAACATATAGTTCCCCCAATGGCTGCATATTTTGGAAACACTGGGTCCCCAATGGGCA
>MU228001.1:373557-419389 GCA_018584345.1 Thuja plicata | reverse complement strand
TGGAAGTCTTCCCTTGGAACCAACCGCAGCATACACAACAACCTCAGACACAATCATCTGGAGTTCCCTTCTTCCAGTCGTCCGCGGCTAGAGGATTGCAGCCCTCGACTCTGGCGAACACTGCTGTCTTCCCGGGAAGCCAACAACAACCACAGCCATCCCATTGTGACACTAACACTCATTTGACCGCCGAGGTTGAGTCCCTCCGGCAAATGCTATCCACTTTGACTATGGACATGGGTCAACTGAAGGCAGAGTCCTACGCACCCCAGAACTCAAATTCCCAGAGAGGGAATATCTTTTTCGGCCACCGAAACAACAAATCCAAGGGAAGAAACTTCAACAATGGGCCTAGGCCCAACCAACAATAGTGGAATAACAATGCTAACACCGGAGGCCCACCTCCGAACCAAAACACCAACCACAATGGTGCTGGACCATCCCATTTTACACCAGTCACAGACTTCCAGCCCATGACTAACTGGTGTAGGCTACATGATACAAGTTTCCACAATGAGGATAATTGCTCCACTTTGGAGAAAGTCATTATGATCTCCCAGCTGGACAGACAACAGTCGCGTGATACTACCCCTCCAAAGCCTCCTATCCAGGAAACAATCCATAGTGCCTTCACCTTGATACCATCTTTTTCGGAGCTTCCGGAGAAGATGAAGAAGAATCTGAACTACAGGGATTCTTTGATGAATCCATTCCGCCCTTTGAGGCCAACACCTTTACTAACCCATGGGCCCCATACAATACTTGGAGCTAGGCTGGTAAAGGACTAGCTTACATTCCTACACCCCCTGTCAAAGATACTCCTCCTCGGAACAACATGACTGAATGACCCGCACCTCCAAAAGGTCCTAGCCCTAACCAAGTGAAAGACCTCGCCGAGGAAAATCACCCATTCCTGGGAGGAAGGTTTGATATTACAAAGGTGTTAGAGTAGACCACCACCTCCATGACCTTAATGGAGGTTTTGCTAAATTGTCCTGAGCAGAAGAAGTCTCTTCTGAAGCTCTTAGGAAACCCGAAGGCCATTAGCCACCCACCCAAGACCGTCTCCTTTGAAGATGCTAATGCAGCTATCTTCTAGGGGAATAACAAGGACCCTCCTTTCCTACTAGGCCTGAACATTTACGATAAAAATATACACAACTGCTTAGTAGATTCTGGAGCTTCGGGCAACATCATGCCTTTGTCCATTTGTCAGAAACTTGGACTCCACCCCACCCCGTCTAATGGTGCAGTAATCCAACTGGATAAGACTGCTGTAAAAATGGTGGGGGAATTGAAGAACATCCGGATACACCTTATCTAGGACCCCAGGATAGCCAGCATCATTGACATCCAAGTGGTGGATATCCCAGAGACTTATGGGATGTTACTAAGTCAGAATTGGTCTAAGTACTTAAATGGATACTTTTCGACCGACTTCACCCACTTATGGCTCCCGTGGGAAGGAGAATCAAATAAGATCCAGGTCGAAAGTGAACCCCGGATGAAACAGGCCCTTACCAAATTCGGGAGGGTCAATGAAGTCCTTTTCTCCGAGACTTCTCCATGGGTATACCGCCCTCTTGAAATCTTAACATTTGATTTCATCCCCGGAGGGGATCCCATCGTGCTACACAAAGCGCAGGACTTAAAAGAAAAACTGAGAGTTGAAGTTAACTCTTAGGGTGCTGCAGTGACTCTTTCCACACTCCTATCTGGCACTTGGTGCCGAGTACACTACCAAAAACATTCAGAGCTAGAGAGTGAACCATGTCTCTCGATCGCTAACCAGCAACTTGATACCTTCCAGAGTGAACGCACAACTGATTCTCCCAGACCCAGTACCCAAGTCCAAACACCTCCAGAGGTAAAACCTACTGCCATGCTGGTAGTCCAGGAGAAAATCCCCAAGTCTCCCAGCGATAATCCAAAGGAAACCCCCCTTCCCCAGCCCCAGATTACAAACAATGACTTATGGAACCTGAAGTTCGATGGGTCCTGATCCAAACAAGGCTGTGGGGCCGGGGTAGAATTAATCAATCCGCGATGGAAATCCTTCCTCGCATCCTACAGGCTATAGTTCAACTGCATGAACAATTTCACAAAGTATGAGGCTTTGGTCCTTGGACTCCTATTCGCACTAAGGAAAGGTATCACCCACCTCCGGGCTCTGGGTGATTCAGAGTTGGTTGTTAAACAAGTCCGGAGTCAATACACATGTCATGACAAAAGGCTGGCCACATACCGCAACCGGGCTTGGAGCCTTATAGAGGATTCTGATGCCTTTGGAGTTGAGCTCATTCCCCGGTGGTGGAACTATGTCCCAGATGCCCTAGCCATTTCTGTCAGCACACTTGAGCTGATGGCCGGCTCACAACTCCGAAGGTTTTTAGTTGAGATTGTCCCCACCCCCTCCATTCCAGATAATGTCACCCACTTTTAGGTCTTTGAAGACGAGCAACATATCCTGGCCTTCATGGAAAATGTTGGTGTCTTTGAGGACCAGATAGTGGAGGAACAAGACCACAATGACACTAGACAGGGTGACGGAGACGATGGAATCATGGACCTGCCCACCAACACCAACCCAAAGGGAATGGTTGCATTGGAACGAATCTTCGACTTGGACCCTCAGGCCCGTGAGAAGACGTCGTCCTCCTCTGAGGGAGGAAATTTTGAAAAGGTTAACATCGGTCAACCCGGTGAAGAAAAGATCATTCACATTGGTACCTCCTGCTCCCCTGAGGAAAAGGAGAATATTCTCGCGGTTCTCTGAGAATACATCGACGTAATTGCTTGGGGTTATGAAGACTTAAAGACATATGACACATCTATTATGACCCATACCATTCCCCTGAAACCCGACGCTAAGCCCTTTCTGCAAAAGCAAAGACCGTTCAACCCCCTGATAAAGCCCCTGATTCGCTAGGAGGTAGAAAAACTATTGTCAACTCGGATAATCTTCCCAATCTGACACACTACGTGGGTTGCCAACCTAGTCCCTGTGTGAAAGAAAAACGGTGAGATCCGCATTTGCGTGAATTTTTAAAACTTGAACAAGGCATCCAAAAAAGATAATCACCCTCTCCCCTCGTTGGATGAGGTGTTGCAGATAGTAAATGGATCCCAGATAATGTCTTTCTTGGATGGGTACTCCGGCTACAACCAGGTCATGGTCAAGTATAAGGATAGAGAGAAAACAGTGTTTAACACTAAGTGGGGAACGTTTGCGTACCGAAGAATGCCCTTCGGCTTGATCAATGCAGGGGCTACATTTCAAAAGGCTATGGACATTACGTTTGAAGGCCTTGTCAACTGATGCATAATCATCTACATGGATGATTTGACCATCTTTTCCCAGGACAGGCGTGATCATCCCGCCCACCTCGCTCAGATCTGCGAGAGATGTCGCCGGTACGGGATATCCCTCAACCCTAAGAAGTGCATATTCGGGGTCACCGAAGGGAAGTTGCTCGGGCATATTGTCTCTGAGAAGGGTATATCCATAGACCCTAACAGAGTCGAAGCATTGCTGAACTTACAGATGTCTGGCAGCAAAAAAGAAATGAGATCCTTCTTCGGAAAAATCAACTTTGTGCAATGATTCATCACGGGATTCGCAGAAATAGTTAAACCACTCAATGAGATGATGAAGAAGGATACCAAAATTGAGTGGAGCGCGGAAGCAAAATGGGCATTCGCCCAGATCAAACAGACAATCACGGAAGCACCTATCCTGGCTAGTCCTGACTACTCCCTTCCGTTTTACATTTAATCTTTTGCTTCGCCGCATTCTGCCACAGCAGTGTTAACCCAAAAGGTTGAAGGGGAAGAGTGACCAATAGCTTTCATGAGCTCCCCCTTTAAGAATGCCGAAGTCTGGTATTCACCACTAGAGAAATAGGCCTTTGCTCTGGTCCATGCCTTGAAGAAATTATGGCATTACATCCTACGGAGAAAAGTACACGCCATCATTCTGGACCAGGCTGTCAAATCTCTGCTGATGCAGAGTGAATTGGGTGAGAGACAGGGGAAATGGATGGCCATCCTCTAGGAATATGACTTGGGAATGCAGCCCATGAAGATAGTCCGAGGCCAGGGACTAAGTAGAGCAATGGTAGAAGAGACTCCCCGCATAGAATGCCAAACTTATACGGTGGAGTCCATCACTCAAGACCCATGGTATACCGATCTGGTGTACTTGCTTCTAAACAACAAATGTCCAAAATGGGTATCCTCCCCACAAACGCCACGCTATGCGAATGAAAAGCGCACACTTCATCATCAAAAATTATTTGTTTTACCGTCGAAACTACGAGGGAGTGTACCTCCGGTGCATTGACAGAGACCAAGCTGTGAAAATAATTGATGAATTTCATGGACAGTTATGAACTAGGCATGGCTCAGCTGACACCACTGCCCACCAGATCCTTCAGGCCAGATATTATTGGCCCTGCTTATTCAAAGATGCTTACGCTCATGTAAGGAAATGCCACACTTGCCAAACAACAGTGCATCGTGAGCGTAACCTAGCCATGCCTCTGCAACCAGTCTACAAGGCTAGACCCTTTGCCCAATGGGAATTTGACTTCATCAGGAAAATCAACCCCAACTCATCTGCCAACCACCGATATATCCTTACTGCTACTGATTACTGCACTCGATGGTCTGAAGCTATACCTTGAAAAAACAACATGGCAGACGTAGTCATTAAATTCTTGGAAAAAAATATCGTCACGCGGTTTGGGATGCCCTTTGCTTTAGTATGTGATAATGGTCCAGCGTTTTCTTCAACATAGTTACTCGAATGGACCTACAATCAGAAGATCACATTGAATTTCTCCAACAACTATTACCCCCAGGGGAATTGTGTTGCTGAATCAACCAACAAAAATATGTTTGAGGTGATCAAACATTTTCTAGAAAAAAATCCCCGGGATTGGTACCAGAAACTGAAATTCACCCTCTGGGTAGATCGCATCCGCATTAAGGCCGCCCTGGGAACATCTCTCTTCCATCTAGTTTATGGCCAGAACCCTGTCTTCCCAGTCAACTTACAAATCTCAGTTTTATAGTTTATGCAGGAATTCAACAACAGGGATAACGTCGTGGAAGTTTAACTTTTAAATCTGGTGCGAATGGAAGATCAGTGAGATGCGGCGCTTGAGCATTTCGCACGTCATCAAGCAGTGGTAAAATGATGGTTTGACAGAAGAGCGGAATACAAGGCTTTTCAGATCTCAGATCTGGTCCTGTTGTGGGACAAGGCCCGGGAGAAGAAAGGAAAACATACCAAGTTTCAACGGCTCTGGCTCAGACCATACTTGATCTCAGAAGTCTGCGGGGCCAACACTTACCGCCTTAACACCTTGACTGGAGAACCTGTCACATTGCCTATTAATGGGAAGTTTCTCAAACACTACTTTGAGTAGGGTAAGTTAGCCCTAAATTATATTATATGTAAATATCCACTTGTAAATATCTCTTCCAGGTGCCTCATTGCGAGATACCCTTCCTTGTAAATAGTCTCGTCGGCTATCCTCCGGGGTAGTCCCCACCCCCCCCCCCTTTTTTTTTTTTGTTTTTGTTGTCTTTGTTTTCGCTTTCGGTTTTTTGGTCCTTNTAGTCCCCCCCCCCCCCCCCTTTTTTTTTTTTGTTTTTGTTGTCTTTGTTTTCGCTTTCGGTTTTTTGGTCCTTGTTTTTTGTTCCATCTTGCAGGAATTGGAATGCTTCGCATAACTTTGGCCTCTGGTAAAATCCTCCAGCATGGTGAACTTTAGAATCTATCTTTAGCACGATGGAATCGACCCAGTCTCCGGGATTGTTTTACAGACTATGGCACATTTTTGAGCAATCTCCATTGGGTGTTGTCTCCGAGAGTCTGGAAATTTGTGGACACAAATAATATAAGGAACAAGTAATCAGAAACGCCGGGGGTAGATCGGTCGTACTGATTGGTTTCCCTACGTCTGAAAATATAACAGAATTCCTCCTGGGTCCGGAGTTTTATCCTCTCTCCAAATAACTAAATATAGGTGGATAGGTGAAAGAAGTACCACCATCTGAATTTAGCTAAGCTTAGGCTCAATGGTGAAAGAAGTACCGCCTTCCCCACCCAGAAACAAATGAAATAATAAGAGAAGCGGGATAGAACTCTGGTCTCCGGAGGGAAATGAGCGAATTGATGACTAGTTCGATGTAATTAGTACCTCTTCTCTATTCCTCCCAGAGGTCATCGACTTGGTTTCTTTCCAAAGCACACATGACACCACTGATGAAAGGCTGCGGACTGATTCCTGTGTGGTTGGGTTCTCTCAGATATTCTACTCTCTACTTGTCAAATGCTTCGGGAGAATGATTTGTTCCAGTTGTGGTAACCAGAGATTCGATGGTTCTCAAATGCACTAAGGCATTTGTCCTAGATAGTCGCCATTTGTTATGCCCTGCATCCCCGTCCCTACATTTTGTGTGCAAAATGTTGGGTCCCCCTTTTTTTCTTTTGTTTTGCTTTTTGCTACGGCTTTGCCTGGTCTTTCTTTTCCTTTTGCTTTCTTTCTCTGGGTTTTTCTTCCCCAGTGTGTGTTGTTTTCTTGGTTTGGAATTCTCCTCCAGGATTCTGGTCCCGGAGGTTGTCTTTTATCGGAGGCCAGATTCTGGACTCCGGGATTCTTTGCTATGATGTTCCTAAGAATACCATCATAAGGAATCCTCAGGCCCGAAGTTTGGAGGTTTCGCCTAACCTGAAATCTCCAGAAGGAGGAGGATTACTTTTTACCGCGGGTATAAATAGACTTGTCTGTCATTTTCACACTTACCGTGATTAAAACCTTCGAGCACTTAGAGAAAAATAGAGTGTTTTTAAAGCGATTAACAGAGCGTTTACAAAGAGTTTGTGATAATCAAAGCTTAACACCTTCTGTTATTCTCAGACATACGCAAGTGCTTTGTGTTGGTGATTTTGATAGCCTGACGAGTCGAGTTGTTGCCGAGTTCTCTCGGTAATCCCTTCCTTCCTCCACCTTCTACGTTTTCAGGTTGGTGCTTCTTCCTTTCCTCCTCTCTATTTTGCTTCCATTTTCTGGTTTGTCTTTGGGTTTGCTCGATTTTTGTCCGTTTTGTTTCGTGTCATTTCTCTGTCATGTCTGTTCTTTTGTCTTCTAGTTTTGCCGCCCGTTGGTGGGTCGGCTCTGCCAGAAGGTTGTTTGCCTTTTGTGCAGAGGCTGTTTGTCTGTAAAGTCTGTAAATTATGTAAATAATGTGGATGGCTGTATATATTTGTTTCTTCCTTGTCTGATTTTCTCGCGGGATTCATCCCGTGTATATATTCATATATATATGTACATATGTGTAGATAACCCTTGTGTATCCCCCCCTCATCCTCTGTATATACCCTTTGGCTCTATCTGTATCCTTCCAGGTGCCTTGACAAGCTGGTCGAGTCACTTTTACTACTGGTTTTTCGCCTCCAAGCTTGCTTCGAGGCAAAAAACCACCTGTTTGAAACTCGGCTCTCGACCGGTTTCAAATAGGTGATTTTCTCTCTCCTCCATCAAGGTTGTCAGAACCTCATTTATTTCCCATGCACGCAATTACTTTCAGCCAAGTGGCTTTCCCTTTTTGCGCTCTCAGACAGTTGGCTCCGCCGTCATTGCTATCACATCTATTTAATGCCAATGCACGTGGTGCCCACGTGGACCTGCCTTCGCATTCTTCCTTGCTAATGGTCATTTCTCCGGGCCTCGGGCCTCTTACCACCACTCATCCTATGTCTTCGAAAAGTGTGATAAAATTTTCTGGACCTGGAGATATGGTGAAAATCCTAAGTTTACGATATGTTTTTCTTTTCGGATACCTTTGCGTAAAACTAACTTTTCAGGAAAGGCAAATGGCGCGGTGGTAAGACCTCCGGACCCCAGAGTAACTATTTTATTTTGATAAAATATTCTGACGGTCGCTTTATCTTGCAGGTTCCCGGACTTCATCTTCAAACATGTCTGAAGCATCTGCATCATCTCCTCCCGGAAGTCCATAATTACCAACCACAACCGAGACCAGGGCAGCAGCAAAGTCAAAAATAGAGAAGGCCCTGGCGAACCTGCCCCTCACCATGAAATTTGTGCAAGATAATGAGATTTTGGGCTCAAATATTGAGTCCAAGGTGAAACTTATGACCGACGCCAATGTCGAAACTTGGGCAGAAATGCAGGCCCTGGTAAAGGTAATGCACATCCAGCGACAAGCTGGAGACAAACTCGTGATCAACATCGGGGGTTCTGGAATCCTCCAGGCAGCTTCCTTCCCATGCTTCGTGCAATCCCCAGAGCTTATCTTAGCATTGGCGGAAAACTACAACTCTTCTGTCTGGGCTATCATGCTCGCAGCCGCAGAGCCCATGGGATTCCCCACTCCACTTGTGTCCCTCGACCCAGTCACTTTGCAAGCAGGCTTGGGCATCCCACAATTTGATAGGGCCATGGTGGTTACAACGACTGATGCCTTAAAACAATTCACTCAACTGGAGGATGCTGCCCGTGTGTACATGAACACCAACTGGCTCAAGGTCCCAAAGAGGGACCCAAAGAGAATGAAGATAGATATCCCCGGCTCTAAATTCTAGGAGAGCATCAAGATAGGGATGATAGCATTGGCCCGGGTCTTCGGGCAACCCTCTGCCCAAGAATTTGCAAAATGGATGTACTATTTCCTCCTCGGCATCTCCACTAAGGGAGAATTCTTTAACTGGGCGACAATAATCTCCAATCATGTCGACTCCCAATTCCAGCAGTTGAACGAGAAGAAGAAGTTCTACATGACTTCCTATGTTTTCTAGGCTTTGGCCCAACAGAGGCCCCACTCCAATGGCCTACTTATAGATGGCGTTCTCGAGATTGGCCTGGGACAAAAAGCACCATGGGATCATTTCCCATAGATTCAATGGGAGGCCAGCTTCCCCAGTTTCTGCCGGGTAAATGATTCGTTCGTTTACTACCATCTGCTCACACCCACCCGGGATGCCGGATACCGCCTATCCACTGAGGTGATGAAGTTGGTTAGTAGTTATGGGCACTACTATATCCAATTCCAGCAACATACATACATTAGGGTCGCCGGCTTCTCTGAGAAACCCTACTTGTTGCCCAAGCATTGTGGGGACAAGATCGTGCTGCTGAAATATTGCCGGAAAATGATGGAACTGTATACCTTCTTGGCCCACAAGAAGGTCCCCAATGTCTCATGCCCAATCTCCTGTGGGAAATACACCTGCAGTCTGGCCACCGCAAAGGAGGCAGACAATGAGTTAAAATGTTATAACTTGCAGGAATTCTATCTGGCACAGAGAAATTTTGATCCGCATGGCAGAATTGCAATGGCACTACCCCGGGCTTCGGAGCCCCACCATGTACACATGGAAGACTTCTAGGCTGATTGCCAGGATGACGTGAATGTGCGCAGCTGGCACTATGATAGAATGATGGCCGAAATGATGCAGGAACTAAAGCTCTGGAGGTTCCCAGTGGGTTTCTCAGACACCGCCCCCACCACAGATCCCCAGTACAAAGAAAAGGGGATTGACAAAATGCCACTGCCGATAATGGATTGGGCCACCCAGGAGGGGCCCACGATTGAGGATTTCACTCGGGAAGTAGTCGAGCAAAGTCACACCTATTTCAAGAGGGTGTGCCCCAGGAGTATGTGCCAAGCTCCCTGACCGGTACCAAAATTAACACCACAGCCGGTACCAAGATTGACTCTGGGGGTCGGGACTTCTGCACAGGCCGTAGACAAAGGAAAGGGGATAGATACAACCCCCTCCGCACAACAGGTCCCTATACAAGAACAGATTAAGAAATCTATGGCAGCCTCCCAGCAAATGAGGGAGCAGTTAATAACGAGGCTGGCCACTCCCCCACTCATGGCCGGTCTGATTCATCCCCCTTCCTCCCTGTCGCTGGCAGCCTTAATGGTAAAGGCAACTGGGGTGGATCCCATGGAAGTGGCGATAATTGCTGATGGGAGGCCACCTTTAATTATCCAGAGGAAGAGAAAGCACATCCAACAACCTAAGGAAGAACCAGCGCTAAAGGCATCCCTCCCCAAAGAAGTGGAGATCCTTTCTTCTAGTTCCCCGGAACCAAAGAAAGAAGAAGAATAGGCAAGGGTCACAGCCAGTCCCCCTTCGGAAGAGGAGTTTGACTTATTTTCAGCCGATAAGTTCAAAAATCTGCAAGGGAACGACACACAAGCAGAGATGGAAGTCTCAGAGAAAGAACAAGAGGCTGTGGACCCTGAAGACTTGGAACAATAAGCTGCAGAACAAGAAGAGCAGTAGATAGAAGAAAAGAGGCCAGAATCGGATGTTATCTTCGGGGCTCTTGAAACGTAAGGTCTGGGAGTGGACCAACCATAGCAAGTTGAACAAATGGCATCCGCTGGGGGAACCAGACCCCCGGGAATAACCGTAAACCCAGCCACCATGTTCCAAGAGCCACTCCCAGGAGCAACCTTCAGGCAGGTAGTCACAGCAGCCCAAACTCTGAATCTCAGCCCGATACCTCCCCTACTGCCAACAGATGAGGAAGAAGAAGAAGAGAATCATGAAGAGGAAATTCTTGAGGAAGCCGACTAGGATCCAGACCCATCGATTGACATCCAGGACCAGGCTGAGGAGATAGAAATTGAAAAGAATGTTGTTGCGAAAGAGGTTCCGGCAGGGAGAGGAATAGATGAAGTATATGTTGAAAAGGAGCAGTTGCCGCCGGACACCGGGAGAGAATCTGAAGAACAAACTCTGGCAGGAAGGCCACCTCTCCCACCTCCATGGCTGGTGGAAAGCAGGAAAAGAAAAGCCCAATCCACTCCGGTGATCCCTCTCTCCCTGGCCGAAATGATGGCCCTAGCTCAGGCCCCGCCGAAAGAAAAGAAGGCCCAGACTGTTCATACTCTTCAGACTGGGCCTGCCGGAGAAACCATTTTCGTTGTGGAAACACCTCCCCCGGGCGCTGATGAAGCAACCACAGACCCCGCGGACTACAATGTTGTAGAGATATCCCTGGGCAAAAGAGGAAAGAAAGGCAAAGTAGACTTGCTTAAGGAAGCAGCAAGGGCAGTTGAAGCCTGACATGAAAAGGAGGCCCAAAGTCTTAAGGCAGAAAGGGAAAAGAATGCAAACCTTGTAGGGTTACTTACTGAGCTGGCTAGACCCATCAACGCCGCTCCTCTGCAGACTCCACATCAGAAAAATTATCGCAGAGCGACATAGACTCCCTACGAGTAATGAAAAAGAAGGCCCAAGCAGTAGACGAATGGGTCACTCTGCAGATAGGAAACACCCGACGTTTCCTGGTGTTCACTCTCCTAGAGCTATATATGGCCCAGTAGGTAATTCACTAGGCAAAAGTGTTGATTGAGCAATGGGAGAGTGACGCCGAGAATTACCAGGCGTGGAAGGCAAAGCTCGAAGAGCTCCTCACCCTGGGGGAAGACATAATCTCTGAATTTGGAATTCTGGGTGAGGAATCATTTGATTTTGTAAGGGCTCAGCACTCCAGACTGGACCTCACATTGGAGTTAACCAAGCAACTGGTAGAGTCCTTACAAGAAAAGGTAAACACGGTGAAGAATTATTCCAATTTATATAAGTCTTTTGTAATAAAGGCTTCCGGGGTTGATCCCCTTAATACAGATACTTATACCCCTGAGGAGTCAGTTTTGGGGAATTTTGATGAAATGATGGTATCTCGGTACCAATCCCTGGAGGGGATAGATGGGGCCCAAATGGAAAAACTAACCGAAATGATACTTAAGGGCCATGACGCCGCAAGTATGGCGGATGAATTTAGAAATAATGTTCCGGACCTGGGGGAACTAGTTGAAGTGGCCAGACACAGAAGGGCCAGCCTAAAAAATATTGATGAAGACAGCATTTCCCGCCTCCTTCAGGCCTTCAGCGATAATAAGCAGCCTTGAGCGTTCTCCGGGAGCCAGGGAAACTTGAGTTTTGAGTATTCTTTATTCTTTTGGGGACGTAAGTTCCCAGATCCCAGAGTCCCGGATCCAAAATTTTGTATTCTTTAAAATGACCTGTGTCCGGGTCCCCAAGGCCGACCGGTCATTTTCAGAGGTGGTTAATAAAGACTGTCAGAGGGTAGTTGGCCACATCAAGGGGCATCAGTTCGGTAGTTGGTTTCTGACAGGGTGGTCTTCTCAAGGCATCATTCAAAGGTACACCTGGCACGATTGGAGATAGGGCGCCACATTTCCCATTTATGAGGCATGTAGCCTCGGTCCCCAGGGGACCTACTTTCTACTTTCCCTTCCCTGGCTCTCTTCTCGAGACCAATTCTTCTGATGTGTATTCTTGTCTTCTTCTTCTGACATGGCAGACCTATTCCATCTCCAGGTCTTTTGTAGGGTGGCCCAGGTAGTACCGGCCCCCAGATATTGTATTTTATTGAAGCATAGTGAAATAGGGTTAGGGTTAGAAAGTTGTATAAATAGGCAGATCGGCCCATTTCCAAGGGTCGACAAAATTGATGATTTTGTTGTCCATGAGAAATAGCAAAGTGATTCTTTTTTTAGTTGCAGAGCTCAATGCTCCATTGTTTTTTTCTTGATAGTTAAATGCTCCCCTGGAGCCACCATTGTATCACACACCAGTGGTCGCTGGACTAAGTATTAATGAAGAAGGAAGGATTCTTGGAAATGATGTTGTTAGCGTCCCTGCTTCTGAGTTAATGTTATTTTGTGTTTTAATGTTCTTTATGTCTTTTACTCTAGTATGTTAAAGTAGATTAACGAACTCTTTACCCCCGCTACTGATAGAATACTAGCTGATGGTTATGTGTTCCTTCAGTATTTAGTGTAGTTTACCAGAGTATTGTTGATGTTCCGGGCATTTCAGCATGACTATAGTTAGATGGCGTATTTCTAACCCTGCAGGATCTTTTTTCGTTTTATTTGCTAAGTATGAAATGCTCTGGGAAACCCTTACTATATTGAATCTCTGGAAGAATGAGTTGAAGTAACCAGCTATCCCCCTCGAAAATAGTCACCTCTCCCAACCGAGCCCCGCACCGTCGTGACCCGACACCCAGGTGCTTGAAGGCCCAGAGGATCTATTTCCCTAGACAACCTTTGTAGGCGAAGTTGGCCGATTTCCCCGGAACCCGATGACAACTTATGACTGTTGGCGGACCTGGTCAGCAAAACCCCATCAACACAGTGGTAATTGAAAATCCTTTCCAGCAGTGGGGTATTGACTTCATCAACCCTATTAATCCAACATCTAGTGCAGGTCATTCCTATATAATCACCGTGATAGACTACTTCACGAAATGGGTGGAGGCGAAAGAAACCAAAAGGACTACCTCAAAAGTGGTATGTGAGTTCATCAAAGAAAACATCCTGGTGAGGTTTGGCATACCTACTAAGTTATTAATGGATAATGTTGCATATTTTTACTCTCTAGAGATTACTGAATTCTATTTTGATTATGGTATTTCAATTAGCCACTCATCATATTATTTCCCACAAGGAAATGCCCAGGCTGGATCCAATAATAAGAATTTGGTGAATATAGTAAAGAAACTTGTAGCAGATAACCAAAGGACATGGCCAAAAAAGCTTCATGAAGCACTATGGGCCGATAGGGTGACCCCCAAGAGAGCCATCGACATTTCCTCCTTTGAACTGGTCTTTGGAATTGAAGCTTATCTCCCACTACCTCTGGAGCTAGCTACTTGAAAATTGAGAATAGTAGTAGAAGATGATATATACAGAGATGGATTAGAAAAGAGGATCATGTACTTGAATAAGCTCGAATAAGAAAAGGAGGAGATGATTGATCACATCATACGACATCAAATGCATGTGAAGATGTTGTTTGACAAAAGAAGAAAACCTTGAAAATTTATGGAAGGAGATATGGTATTGTTGTGGGATAAGCGTAGAGAACCCAAAGGTATGCATGGGAAATTTGAAACATTGTGGAAATGACCCTTTAAGATCCATCAAGCATTCAAGAAGAATTATTTTAAGCTAACTTATCTGGATGGTGAAGTACTACCCCTAACGTATAATGCTCAAGACTTGAAGCTGTATCAGATATGAAATTAAAATAGGTAACCTCTCTATTGTACTATATTTACTTTTAGTTCTTGTTTTTGTTTTCCTTAGTTAGGTTTCTTTTTTGTCTTCCTTTCCCTATCTTGCTTTAGTTTTGTTGTGAGCCTCCTTTTTTTGAGCTTTTCAAAACTAGAGATTTGAGTTCCTTGCAGCTTGGACATGTGAATGTCCAAGTCCCCAAACAGAGCCAGTTGTTGCCCCACTTTTGGTCTGCATACCCTTGAGACAAAGTGGATGTTTAGTGTGTAGTTGTAATCTAAAAACTTCATATGAGTCCTGAGTCTAAGTTTATCTATCCCATTAGGCTACAAGACCCTTATTGGATTTTGCCATATTGACTTCCCCTTTTTGAACCGGTGGGAATTTAGGTCTGAAATCATTTTTCTTTGTGTAGGTTAGGTTCCCAAATCCGATAAAGGTCATGTTTTGAAGGATTTTAACATTGGCATTATGTGTAGTTGAAGTATCTATCCTTAACACTTCATTTTGCAGCCTTGGCAAAAAATCAGTTTTGAGCTTCTTTGTGGTGGAAAATCACCTCCAGAGGGCGTTTTCCGCAACTAATAGAATTGAAATTTTCAAGAGTTGGTGAAAGTTGGAAATGAGAAGTTTGGGAATAAGGAAGCTTGGGCATTAGATTAAATCAATTTCAAGTGAAGGGGATCGATTGAATGAGGAAGAATTTGAGGTGTAATTTTACTGGCAGAAAAGTGGAAAATGGCTTCTCCGTTGCTCCAACAGGCGGGTTTCAACCTGCGAAGTATGATTTCTGCCAGATCATTAAAATGGAAACACTTGGGAAAGGGATCCATCTCATAGGTGATTGGAGGTCTAAAGAATGTTGACACAATCAAGCACATCAGTTTAGCATATCAATATGCTAAAGTCCCCCCCCCCCTTTGAGCAGATTTTTGAGTCAGGAGGACCACAAAAGTATTTCTCCACCCAAAAGGAAGCGGAAAAGTGATTTTTCGCTGCATCCAGAAAATTACCGTTATGGTTACTAAAGGGAAAGGATGTTTCTTAATGGCCTGTAAAAGTAAAGTCATTAATTCAAATAAATCCGTTTGGGATCATAATGGGCTTTTTCATTAATGCTTAAGTCTTTTCATTCGTGTGGCACGGGAAGTCAGTCGTTAAACGGTAGGAATTCAAAAGTTATAAAATTAGAGACCTGTTGCAAACAGAGGCTACCATCTATTTTATGAATTGTTTGATTTGAAAGCCTTAACAATACTTGTTTCATTCTTTTTACATCCCAGAAGCATATCCCCAAATTCCTTAATCTCAAATTCTAAGTTTCAAAGATGGCTACTAGATTTATGGGTTTTGATGGGATGAACGGAATCACATCCGACTGGCACAACATCTCAGATACATCTCTAAAGTTCTTTGATATTGAAAAATTTCAGAGTAGGCTAAAGGCAGACTAGATACATCTCATCACTAAAAAGCTGAAGGAGAGTGGATTATTTGAAGCTGTTGGTTTTCTCGTAGCCATTTAAGCCCCTGAATTGATCTGAGAATGCATAGCTCGATACAACCCAAACACCAAGAAAATCATCTTACCCAATGATACGGTGCAACTCTCTATTGATAGAGAATTGGTTTACAACTCGCTTTGCATCCCATAGCAAGTTGAGTATTTAGAAATGACATACAGTCGGGCAGTGACTAAATATATAGCAAAGAAGTTAGTTTGGAAGAAGGAGATAATGAAGTCATGGTTTCAAGAGCCTAGAAGCGCCAAAGGGAAGCTACCAAAAACACTATATGGCACTAACCTAAATCTGGAAATCATAGACATCTTGGTGCTACTTCACAGGATCAGAGGTGAGAGTGAGGCACTCAATTTCATTGATTATCATTTTTTCTTGGTATAGGTGATCTGTTCTCAACACCATTTTACTGATTGGGCATTTATGGTAATTAATTGAAAATCTGGCCAATGCCCTAGATAGAGCTAAACATCAAAATGAATTCTACATGTCTTCATTTTTAATGTATATATTGGCCATAATTCAAATTTGGCGAGGGCTTCCTAGATTAGAGGAATTTCCAGAGGATGTCAAGAGTCATGAATTCTTCCCTTGTTTACAGTTACACAATAGTTACACTGACTATCTTAGAGTTAATGATACATTTACAATGAGATTGTGTAGGGAGTTGTAGGGTTGTCCAGAAAGGAGATTTTCTCTTGAAGTCGTGGCTGTTGTTAGCCAATTTGGGTGAAAATTCATTCAATTTGCAGACTTCTCATATATTCATCTTGTAGGTTATAATGACTTCCCTTTGAAGCTATCCAGATATCCCTATCATATGATCATGCTAATCGAGGTGATGAGGAAGGCACTCCAAGTGAACCTGATCTGCACTGATGCTAAGAAGAAAGGCTATGAGTTCTCGATGACCATTGGAGCTTACAGTTGTGCGTCCTGGTCTGAAGCAAAGAATGTCTTGAATACTTTCTCCAAAAGATTCTAGTTGGAGACATATGATGTTTTGAGGCCACTCTACGACCCTATAAATTATGCCCGAGACCATCTACAAATGATTCATTCAATTCATCATGTTGATGATATTGAAGACTACTAGGCTAATTGTAAAGATGACTTGGAGAGTAGAGAAAGGTTTTATGCCAGGCTAACTATTGAAGAAGTCAAAAAGTTGAAGGTTAACATTGAGGTTGAGGGACTAGAAGATGACGGCCAACACATGTATGATGATACATATTTGGAGAAGATCAAACCCCTCCCCATAAGCTCTGAGCCAATGTTGGAGAAAGATATCAATGATTTGCAAACTTTGATGTGTGGGATCTACAAAAGAATAGAGCAGTGGGTTAATGGACTGCCGGAAGAAGGAAGAAGTCAAAAATGAAGCCTCTGACAAAAAGGACTGTGGAAAAATATACTTCAAACATTGCAACAATTTCCTCAGTAATACCCCCAACTACAGTTAAAGGTTCATCTCAGCCAGCCCAGGGAGGTGATGAACCTCTTGAAAAATAAGTTCAACCAAAGAAGACATGTGGAGAAGTCCCACTTCCAGATATCAAGTCGACAGAAGAACCCACCAAAGGTGCATAACCTAAGAAATCAGCTAAAGAAGTTGTTGTAGATACACCAGCCGGTACTTCGATCCAAGATACTCTAAGGTGAGGGTCGCCTGTTGTAGTAGAAGTGGGTGAGGATACCTCCAATACCTCATCCATAGAATCAGACAAGAGGGTTGATAAGAAACAAGAGACTACACAAGTGATCAGATTGGTTTCCTCTTCCCCTACCTCCATAAATCCATTTGCTTCAAGACCAAAGTCTACTCCCCCAGTTATTAGGAAACTATTTATAGAGGAGTTTGTCTCTACCACCAAGGTCACCAGCGCCGATTCATCCATATGAAAACTTTGGAATACAAAAGAAAGAGGGTAGAAGAAGGAGCTCCCAGCAAAGATACTTTAGCTTGATCCTTGCAACCCAGTGCCACTGTAGCAAAAGCTAAGAAATTAAAGATGCTATCCACATTAGGATGGGATATAAAAACTAGGCACTTCACTATGGTGGTAGCGAAACCTACGAAGGAGGGCAAGTTTGAAGATTTAACCCCTTCAGATTTTTAGCTATACTCATTTGACATGGGCTTATCTTGACATGATACCAGAGTGGATTCATGGAAATCCAATAATGTAGTAATTGAAGAAGAGATGGAAGAGCTTAAAATTTCTAAGGTATAGCTTAAGGCCAAAGTCAGTGAATTGACTAATTTCATCTGGTAGTTGGTCACTCCAGTTGCTAGTATTCCTAGTACTCAAACCACTTTTGATCTGACTGCCGTGGAGAATAAATCCATAATAGTCAAATTTCAAGAAGGTAGGTACTTTGTGTAGATCAGAAAGGGATGGTTTGAGAGGCTCAAATCTAAAGGATTAGTAACTGTCGAGCAATTGGGTAATGCTCTCTTAAGACTGGAAACAGAAAGGAGCAATATTGAGAAGAATTTGCAAACTCTCGCATCTGAGAGAGCGAAGTGTCAAGAATGCATAGTGACACTTCATGTGGTAGTAAAGATGAAGACCAAGGAGGCATTGAAAGCCAAGATTCTTAGAGAGGAGATGAACCTCTAATCGAATGGCTTCAAAGTCTAGAATTTAAAATTGAGATGATCATTCAGGCTGAGACAGGGTTGCAAAAAATAGATGTTAAGATAAAGGAGGATCAGAGTAAAGACTTTAAGATTCTTCAAGGTCTACACACAGAATCACAGATGAGTGGACAAGGCAAAGAAATGATCGTATTGGCTAATATGTAGAAATCATTTTCTGATTATGTGCACAAGCTATCAAAGCATTTTTCCACTCATTTAAACAAGGTGCCAAAGCTCCAGCAGTTGAGTAGATGTATCTATAAAGCTATGGAAGAAATGAAAGATTGGATGGACCTAATTAAGAGCCTGGCCAAGGAACACTCGAGGTGGCTCATCCGATATACCAATGTCCATGTCAACAGGCATGAAGAGATTATCCGAGTTATTACAATTTTCATAACCTATAGGGATAAATTAGGCAAAGGGAATGAAACTGAAACTTAAATAGATTCCCCCTCTATGCCAAATTTTGATGATATTGTAATAGATAAACCTTTTTTTATCATTTCTACTTAAAAGAAGGTGAACTGTTTGGTTACTCTATTTTTAACGATCAAGACTCAAACTCTATATGTACTATACTAAAAGTTAATACAAAGGTCGGCTAAATTTTGCTGTGAAAGATAGCATTTTTCTGAGCCAAATTTGTATGTCTGAATGTCATTTCTTTAACTTTTCCACTACATTGCATTTATTTATCTATTACATTCAAATGTTTCTTTGGAATTAGATTTATAGTTCATGGTTGAACCAGAATTTTGTATTATGATTTGACACAGTTAATTAGGGGGAAATCTTGTGTTTTTTCTAAATCTGGGAGATGTCCATGTGAAATAGATTGATTCATTGTCTTTTCATTATTAAATATCTAACCCTTGCATTTGCATTTGCATTATCTGTTATTGCATTACTATTTTTAAGGAATCATATGATAGATGAATCCTTGAAATCGGCTAAAGTTAGGATCGGTTTCTATCCTGCCTGAGCTATTTCCTGTCTAGGTTTAGCTTGGTTTACCTCTTCTATTCTCAGGTCAAGAACATACCCCTATTAGAATAGGATAGGTAAATATTCATTGGAGATCATTTACTTAAGGGAACTGTACCTTTAAATTCAAAGGGAAATTAGTTGTTCAGCCACAATTTCCCAACTGTTGTATTCAATTGTTCTTAGATATTTGGGAATTCTAGAGATTAAAACAAAAAGAACAATTTATTTACCAACAAATATTTTCTTATCAAATATAGAGTCTCCATTCAAATCTTCTTTGAGAATAAGTAAATCAAGTCATAAACACACTATGAGAAAAGATAGTGATAGTGAAAGTGAAGAAGAAGATCTTCATGAAATTGAAGCACTTATGGCTAGAAGAGTGAAGAGAGGCAAAGGTAAATACAAAGGTAAATGACCAGTTGTATGTTTTAATTGTAAAGAGATTGGACACTTTGCTGCAAGATGTCCTAACAAGAGAAAAGATGACAGAAGTAATGACAATTCATTTGAATAGAAGTTTGACAGAGGTGATTACATAAGCAACCGACAATCAGAAGGAAGAGATACCTGAGACTAATAGGACAAAGGAAAGAAGGCTAGTTACCTAGCTAAATGCAAAGATGATGATACTGACACCGATTCTGATGAAGACATCGAAAAGGTGTTTGTGGTAGTAAAAGATGATTCAGATGATGATGAAGAAAGGTATGTAGAAACTACACTCATATCTAAAGTTAGTAAAAATGATGTATGGATTATAAATAGTGGCTGCACTCACCATATGACCAGTGACAAGCAAAATTTTGAGACTTTTGAATACTATAATGGTGGTTTAGTAAGAATGGGTAATGATACACCTTGTCCAGTTGAAGGTAGAGGAACTATAATGTTAAATAACCTGATAAAATGTGAAAATGCTTATTGGGTGAAAGGATTGAATTATAATCTATTGAGTGTTTCTCAGTTGAATAATTCAGGTCACAGAGTAGAATTTGAAAATAAGAAGACAAATATCTTCAATGAATCAGGAAATCTCATTGGTACCGATGAGCAGACAAAAGGTAACTTATTCTATCTAAATGATACTGACACCACTTGCTTAATGGCTAGAAAAGAAGACATATGGTTGTGGCACAAAATATTGTGTCATGTGAACTTTGACAACATGATAAAGATAAGCAAAAAGAGAAATGTAAGAGGCTTATCGACGATGACCAAGCCCGATAATATCATGTGTAAGAATTGTCAAAAAGGTAAGATGACAAAGTCTAGTTTCAAAAGAAAAACACATACATCTTACGCCATTCTAGAATTAGTCCATACTCATTTATGTGGACCCATGAGGACAAAGAGTTATTATGGAGATAGATATTTTATTCTCTTTGTTGATGACTACTCTAGAATGATGAAAGTAATGTTTCTAAAAGATAAATCTGAAGCATTTAAGATGTTTAAATGGTCCAAGGCAATGGTAGAGAAACAAAGTGGTAAAAAATTGAAATGCTTAAGATCAGATAGAGGAGGGGAATTTATTTCAGATGAATTCACTAACTTTTGTAATGAGCATGGAATCAAAAGATAGGTCTCTGCACCAAGAACACCACAACAAAATGGAATTGTTGAAAGAAGGAATAGATCCATTGTTGATTGTGCAAGGACACTGATGATAGAGAAAGGCATCACCCAAATATTCTGGAGGGAAGTTGTCAGTACTGTTGTTTACACATTGAACAAAGTACAATTGAAGAAAGACATCAAGAAGACACCTTATGAGCTATGCTATGGATACACACCCAATGTAAGTTATTTCAAAAATTTTGGCAGTCAATGTTATATCTTAAAATATGATAGAAATTGAAAACTTGACTCCAAGAGTGATGAAGGAATCTTTCTAGGGTATTCCACCATGAGCAAAGCTTATAAATGTCTCAATAAAGCCTCTAACAAAATTGTTGAAAGTGCAAATGTAAAGATAGATGAATTTGCAGATAAAAATGAAAAAGAAAGCACAAACGAACTAGAGGACTACAACATGTTTGTTTACAATGAAGAACCTAACACTCTACATGACCAACAATGTAGAGCTCCTGAGCAACAGATTATTACACCCAAGCATCAAGCTGTAAATATCGACGATCAGGATATTGCTCAAGATGATGCACCAAGTGATGGAGCTCTGATTGAAGGACACAATGATGATCGAGATGATAGACAAAGAGTTGAACCTATACTTTCAAGATATGTCAAAAATAACCATCCATAGAAGTAGATCATTGGAGATAAGAAGGCTGGTATGAGAACCAAAAGTAAGTCTCTAAATATAAGATGTCTTATTTGTGATTATGAGCCAAAATTTGTCAATGTTGCACTTGATAATGATGAATGGATTAGTGCTATGAATGAAGAGATTGAACATATTAAGAAAAATAAGACATGGACACTTGTACCGAGACCAGATGACAAAAATATCATCGGTACAAAATGGATATTCAGGAATAAACTGAATGAGAATGGAGAATTCACCATAAATAAAGCAAGACTAGTATGCAAGGGGTATGCACAAGAAGAAGGAATGGACTATGGAGAAACCTTTGCACTCATTTCTAGGCTAGAAGGAGTGAGAATATTATTTGTTGATGTTTCATATAAAGGATTCAAGGTATATCAAATGGATGTCAAGTCTTCATTCCTAAATGGAATACTTGAAGAAGATGTATACATCAAACAACCAGAAGGATTTGTTGATCCAGACAAGAGGGACACGATATGTAGATTACACAAAGCATTGTATGGATTTAAACAAGCACCCCAAGGCTTGTATGAAATAATTCATTCCTATCTTATGAGTATTGGATTTGTAAGGACTAGTGAAAACAGTAATCTTTATCTGAAAGAAGATACTGATGCTAACATTTTGATTGCTGAGATATTTGTTGATGACATCATATTTGGAGGCAGTGATATGCTATGCAAATAATTTGTAAATGAAATGAGAAAAGAGTTCAAGATGTCTATGTTTGGAGAGATCAAGTTCTTTCTTGGTCTATAGATCATGCAACAAAATGAAGGTATTTTCACTACACAATCCAAATACATCAAAGAAGTACTAAAAATATTCAAGATGAAGAGTCCAAACCAGTTGGAACACCGATGGCAACTGGATGTAAGCTAAAAAAGGAGGACAATTCATCAGAGGTAAATCAAACTTTGTACAAATATATGATTGGAAAACTCATTTATGTTGTACATACTAGACCAAATATTGCACATGCAGTATGAATAGTTGCTAGATTTTTTGCTAATCCCAGGGAATCACATATGACTGTTGTGAAACAAATCCTAAGATATATGAAGAACACTAAGGATTATGGCTTATGGTATAGAAGAGAAGTTGAGTTTGAACTTAAGGTATTTACCAACACTGATTGGGCTGGAAATATTGATGACTGAAAGAGCACAACTAGAGGAGAATTCTTTATGGGTGACAGACTAGTCACATGGATCAGTAAGAAGCAAGGATGCATCTCTCAATCTACTATTGAATTAGAGTATGTTGTTGCTACTTCAAATTTCTCAAATATTGCATGGATCAAACAGTTATTGGAAGGTATGCATATGCAAATTCTTGAACCAGTAATCATCTATTGTGATAATACCAGTGCAATAAATGTTAGGATTGAATAACACTGAGAGGGGGGGTGAATCAATATTATAGCACTTAATTAAATTCTTTAACCATTTAAATATCAACCATAAACTTGCAGTAAAGAAAAGAACATAAGAAAATGACATAGTACTCATAACACCATGTTTTGTTTATGAGGAAACCCTGGCCAAGGGAAAACCTCGGTGGGGATGATATCCACAAGCATGTACTAAAGTATAATGTCAATGTAAGGAGATATAGCCCTATTAGGAGCTGAATATTACATAGTACATTTCCTTGTTACAAGAAGAACAACCCTGTTAAAGGTTTACAACACCCTGTTAGGGGCCAACTAAGCTTACAGCTCTTACAATATAATTTAGGTTACAAAGAGTTCTTAGTCATGAAAAAAAACAAGAAACACTGGTGCTTAGATAGTTCCTTTTAATAATTTTCAATGATCTTTGTCATTCTCTTCTCTGCTATTTGCTTATCCAATTTTCCACTGCTTCATTACAACACATATTCTCACTCTCTCATTATCTTTATCAAAAATATCTTACATATATATCTCACAACTTAACAAAGTCAGCTCTCAGTATGAATATTACAAATATTGTTAAGTCAACCTTCAATAAAAAATACATTTAATAAATTAAATGCTAAATTCATCTTTGGCACTCTTGTATAGTCAATGTAGAGGTTATCAACAAAAAAAATACAACTTCGATTGTCTGGGGTCCAAGCCATACTCCCTCAATCTTCGCTACTATCAAACTGATATGTTTTGTTATTCTGCTACAGTCTGTCAGTCTTCAATTATATCTAACTCACTGTAGACTCAACCAAATCCAAATCAATCTTAGTTGGAGGTCATAACTACCCCATACTATCTTTCTCTAAGCTCGCTTTTCCTAGATCATCAATCTTGATCTTCGACATCCAAAACACTTTTGTATCTCTGCCTCTACACTTAGTCGATTTCTGAATCACCAAAACTTATCTTCTCTGGAATCAATCTGAAACCCAAATGTGTTTCCATAAATGAAAACCAAAAATTAAATCACATTTACACAAAATTTATTACTTTCCAATAATCTCTCCCTTTGGCATTGATGGAAACACTTAACAAAAAAATGAATAAGTGTTCCAATTGATCTGTCTCCTCTATAACCTTCCTTTCTTTTTCACTTTTCTTTTCTTCTCTATATAATTTTTTTTTTCTTTTATATACTATATCTATATACACATTTTTTTGTTCTCTTCTCCCCTTTTGACAACAATGACAAAGGTGCATATACAACAAAAGGTTTAATTCTTCCTTACCAGTTTCAAAATATCCTGAAAGGAATCTTTGAAGACCTTCACTTTTGCAGTCCATGTCTTGAAAAAAATCTGGCTAATGTGAATTAAGCCATTCAGTGCAAATGATGCAGTCTCAGCTTCTTTCAAGTCTGTGGGCATAGATTTCTCCAATGAGTCTATCACTTTCTCCAAGTCTAAGAGGTGAACTTCAAGTATTGATAACTTAGGAGTGATAAATTTTTTCAGTAAATTGAATCTTGTCAAAGCTCTCCCTTTCTCATTATCTAATACACTAACTTTGGCCAAAATCCTTGTGACTTATTTTTCCAGCTCTGTTGTGGATTGTGAAGATGTTTCACATCTATCCATTATACTATTCAGAGTCACCCTCTCTTTGGCAATAATGTCTTTTACATTCTGAATATGCCTCATCAGATTCATGCAATAACTGAACAATTTTCTCCCATGTCCAATGCAGCTTCTTGCATTTGTTGAGAAAGTCTTCACAATGCCTAAATTCCATGTTATATATTTGCAAAATTTTGTTAGCTTCTTCTCAGAGTATGTATTCTCTACCTTTTCTTCTGCTATCTTCAATAGGTTCTCATAGTGCCCATCAAATTCATTAAGTGTGATTCTCAAATACTCAATGTCATCTTTATTCTGGAAAACAATAGGTGTTGGAAGAAAATTGTTTATAGTATCAATTTCTCTTGTGATTACTTTTTCCTTCTTGTCTCCTTTCTGTTATGACCTTTCCTTTGCTTTTTTGAAAGTAGTAAATGCCAATTTTACTAGCTCTACTTCATCCATGTTGTCAACATTTACATCATTGCTTGCCAACAATGAAATGGATGATGTGTTTACCTCTTTATTTTCATCCTCTTTCTGATCTATATTCTTTTCTTCTTCCTTCTACTCTTCTTCCTTCTTCTGATCCTTTTCCATTTTGTGTTCCTCTTCCTTCTTTTTTTCTGCCACATAAGTATCCATATTCCTTGAAAAAGGGTCCTTCTCATCTTGAGATGTGTCAAGAGTTACTCCTAAACCAGAAACATAGAAATCTGGTGATGGATCTTCTTTTCTCTTCTTAGTAGATGTCTTTTTTTTCCTTATATCTCTCACCCATTCCCTATTGTTTGGGCAATGTGGTCTTAGGAGGCGAGGGCTTGTTAGAAGTAGTACTCATCAGTATCTTCTCTAGTGCCTTCTGAGTTTCCTCAGTGATTTCATCATACTTCCTCACCATGATTTACAATAATCTCACCTTGGTCCTTAGTAGGGGTTTTAGTTCTTTTTATACTTTGTCCCTTTCTTGGACTGATATCACAGGCAACATGTGATCTATTTCTTGGTTTATGATTGTTTCATCTTCAATTTGTGCAACATGTTTTCTTATTTCCAATCTCCCATAAAGGTCTATGGGTATGCTTCCTTCAATTTCTAATAGCGTCTTCTTGAAGGTAAGTAGGTGCTCTATCACAATATCTTCGATTTTAAGTTTGTCTGCTTCTTCATACCTATTATAATATTTGTCAATTGTAACCAATTTTCCTTGCTCTAATGCTCTCTTCTCTAGCATCTTCAAGTCAGGTTTCCAAATATGTTTTTCTATTTTCTTCTCTTCTCCTGTTGTGCTCTGTTCTTTAGGTAATGTTTGCATGCTTTATCTTGTTACTCTAGAAGTGATAATTTCAGCTTTTGTTTTTTGTTGTTGAGGAGGAGGTGGACTGTCTACCATGATTACCTTAGGAGTGGGAGGGGTTGTAGTACTTCCAATTTTTGATCCAAGTGACCTTTCTGCCATCTTCTTTTTGACTTATTTAATTTCTTCTTCTATCAGTCCTACTTTAACTCCACATTCATGTACAAGATTTTCTATCTTTCTCTTCCTTAGACCTCTAGTCTGTTCTTCTCTCACTTTTGTTGAATTTTCTTCATAAGTTCCCCATCTTTCCTCTATTGAATCGATCTTTGATGCAAGGATTCTACTTGCATGGTAGGTACTTCAGAACTCACTTCATAACCCATGGGATAACACCATTTCTTCCTGGGTATAAATGCTTCAAATCATACACAATCAGTTTCAACCATGAAACAGATTGTATCTTTGTATTTCTCAACAATGTCTTCATCTATTATGTATCTTGCCTTCATTTGTCTCTGTAGTATCTTGATCATACCAAATAATTCACCATCAACCCAAGTAGCATTTTGTCTTCTGTAGCTCTATGAAATCAATATGCCAGTAGGTACTCCAGACTTCCAACCACTAGGATGTAAACTAGGAAACTTGTGTTCAATATGAATAAACATATGCATTAACAATGAACCGAATGTGACGGTTTTCAATTTGTCCTTCTTCACAAGCTTCACATTCTCAAGGAATTGTTGTGCCATAGCTTCGCATAGATTATACTGTACATTTTATTTCACCATTCTCCATGCCATCATGATGACTTGAGAAGATACTAAATTAGGTCTGCTACTATAGTAGAACTTGTACCCAAGTATCATCGCTATCAATTGATCACGCACGGCCAATGTAGAATAATCTGAACTTCTCTGCTCTATGATTTCCTTAGCTCACTCTTTGTAAAATGGTATAGAGATAAGTCATTAAGTGGTGCTTTATACAAGTTATGAATTTCACTTTCACTTAAAACTATCCAGTTAGCTGTAACATCTCGCGAACAAACTATGTGTGTCAGCTAATGTTGTGCTCTTAGATGTATACTTCATGATGTCAGCCAAGCTTTTACCCAAGCTCGCTCTAGCTTAATCCATGAATTTTGGGGTAGGATATTTTTTTGTCTGTATCCAATGCTCCCCCTAAGGCCATAATCAACCAATTAAGTCAATTTTGTCTTGCTACCATCAGGTGAAGATCCAATAGCCTCTACTAACTCTCCCTAAACTGATTTCTCACTATTTTCTTTGATCTTCCATATCTTACCACTACTCCTATCTTCTGCCTTTTTGAAACAACTTTCAAAACCATTCTTCAAATTTGCAACACTCTTATCAATATCATTTCCATTCTTTTGTGAATTCATAGGAGGTGGTACTCTTATGTTGTCTGATCCATTATACCTGCAAAAATTTTCTATATGTCCTAGATTATTGCATTTGTAACATATAGGAGGTCTTCTTTCCTGATTGACTTGCATCTTGCAGTACTTTTCAATGTGTCCAATGTCATTTGTAGCATGTAGGTTTCACTGTAGATTCTCTTTCATTGTCTTGTCTATATCTCTATTGATTGGGTTTTCTGCATTCTGCTTTCTTGTGCCCATATCCATTATAGTTAAAACAATAACCAAAAAAAGTTCTAAAAGGGGCATTACCTATGTAGTGTCTCTTCATGTGTCCAAATCTATTGCACACATAGCATCTTCCCCTGAAAGGTATGATCTTCTCTTTAGGCTCTTCAATAGAAGGTTTCTCAGCATCAATCTTCTCATTTGATTTCTCTTCCTGATTCATTGAAGCCAATACCATTCATGTCACCTTTAGGTTCCTATTTGTCTCTCTGTTCATCAATCAAATCACTACTAGTGTGAAAATTTTCAATGTGTTTCTTTTCCTCAACAAGTTCACCTTTTATAATCTAATTGTATTTCTCCATTTCTAGATACTTGTTCTTGTAGTTGTCAGCCTCATTCTTCATTTGATCTAATGCATTGTTTAAATTTTCTTCAAATTTCTTCTTAGCATCCTTCTGTACCTGTATATGTTTAGCCATAGTCTCATTTTCAAGTTTCAGAGTTTCATTTTCTTCTTTTAGTTGTTTCACCTTATTTGAACTGTCTTCATCTGAATCCTCTTTTATTTGAACCATAAGATCTTGTCTTTGATTTCTGGAAAGCTCAAGTTGATCTTTGATTTTCTTTATCAATTTCTCAGCTCTACGCATGTTGAATCTCAACTCTCCATTCTCTGCTTTAGCTTTATCAAGGTCTTCAAGTGCAGCATCAAAGTTTTCTTACAAGCTGTTCAAATCCATTTTGATCTCCCTTAAGCTATTAGACTTTCTCTCCAAGGGCTAAAAGCTCTGATACCAATTTTTAGGATTGAATAATACTAAGAGGGGGGTGAATCAATATTATAGCACTTAATTAAATTCTTCAACCATTTAAATATCAACCATAAACTTGCAGTAAATAAAAGAACATAAGAAAATGACACAGTACTCATAACACCATGTTTTATTTATGAGGAAACCCTGGCCAAGGGAAAACCCCAGTGGGGATGATACCCACAAGCATGTACTAAAGTATATTGTCCCTGTAAGGAGATCTAGCCCTATTAGGAGCTGAATATTACATAGTACATTTCCTTGTTAAAGGAATAACAACCCTATTGAAGGTTCACAACACCCTGTTAGGGGCCAACTAAGCTTACAGCTCTTACAATATAGCTTAGGTTACAAAGATTTCTTAGTCATGAACAAAAACAAGCAACACTGGTGCTTAGATAGTTCCTTTTAATAATCTTCAATGATCTCTTTCATTCTCTGCTCTACTATTCACTTATCCAATTGTCCACTGCTTCATTACAACACATATTCTCACTCTCTCATTATCTTTATCAAAAATATCTTACATATATATCTCACAACTTAACAAAGTCGGCTCTCAGTATGAATATTACAAATATTCTCAAGTCAGTCTTAAGTACAAAATACATTTAATAAATTAAATACTAAATGAATTTTTGGTGCTCTTGTATATTCAATGTAGAGGTTATCAACAACCAAAATACAACTTTGATTGTCTGGGGTCCAAGCCATACTCCCTCAATCTTCACTACTGTCAAACTGCTATGTTTCGTTGTTCTGTTACAATCTGTCAATCTTCAATTCTATCTAACTCACCGTAGACTCAACCAAATCCAAATCAATCTTAGTTGGAGGTCATACATACCCCATACTATCTTCCTCTAAGCTCGCTTTCCCTAGATCATCAATCATGATCTTCAACATCCTAAACACTTCTGTAACTCTTCTTCTACACTTAGTCAATTTCTGAATCACCAAAACTTATCTTCTTTGGAATCGATCTGAAACCCAGATGTGTTTCCATAAATGACAACCAAAAAGTAAATCACAATTACACAAAATTTATTACTTTCCAACAATAAACATTTCCAAGAATCCAGTCATGCATGCTAAAACAAAGCATATTACCTGCAAGTATAATTATTTAAGAGAACAAGTTCAAGCAAAGGAGGTGATACTTTCATGATTATAAATTATAACATCCATTTTAGACATAGGTATAATAATTTTTTGTTCATCATTCTTAATATGAGGACTACAAGATGCAACCTCATGTGAAATCATAAATATAGGATTTTCAATATCAAAGACTCGGTTTGAAATATCAGGATTTATGTCACTGTCATCATAAGAATTATCACAAAAACTTACCTCTTCATCATCTTACTGCTCATAAACTTCATTGTCAGCATCATAATCATCATTTTCAGCTGAAGTAAACTCAGCATCACCTTCATAATAGTTGGATTCAATATCACCAAACTATGTCTCATCAGTATGACTAGATTCATGTTCAGCATGTTCAGAAGTTTCAGATTCAATATCAGTATTCTCATCATCATTTATTGTTATTTGGTTCAGTATTTCCAATTTTAATTGGTCAATTCTGATTTGAGCTTTCCTATTGGCCTTTTCTTTCTTCCTTTTCTTTTGGATGGCCAATTTTTTTTTGATAAGTTATTCCTCAAGATCCTCTTTATCATCATCTAAATGTGACATAGATTCTTCAACAAAGGATATAGCATAAGAAACATTATGGTCCTCTAAGTTACCATATTGTTCAACAAAACATTCTTCCATTTCAGTCATAGACCCTATTGAATCATGAGGTAATTTCTTAAACCAATCCCTAGCATTATCGACTAGAGATATTGCAAATAGATTCATTAGTACATCCTCATGTGTTATGTCATGATCATCAATCAAATATGAAAACTTTTCTAAATGATCTTCAGCTGATTGTTCACCAAAACCAGTAACATTTGGCAAATACTCCCTAACCTTTTGTGGAATATGATTCGGATATCCAGGGATACCCTCAAAAATAATTGCCCCATACAAATTACTACCCCTCCAATAACTAAATTGTGACATCTTAGCAGTCACAAAAGATTACAAACTACCACTCTCATTTATTACATATCTCATTCAGATTTTGCAAAAATGCAAGTAAAAACTTGAAATATGTAAACTTCTTTTCCAGCTGATTCCTTTTTGCTTTAATGCTAAAATCACTTGATAAGGAAAACTATTAAAACTTTGTGAAATACCTGGATGTACTTGGGCTGTTGCAAAATATGTGCTTTGAGAACACCTTCAAATCAGCTTCAAAATATGTAAAATATATGTTGTCACTGTCACTGCAAGTCAGCCTTTTTTGTAATCTTTCTTTAATGTACACACTGGTGCAAATCAAAGTTCAGAGTCGCCACTCACTAGTAGTGAGATTGTGTAAATATTTCTTCAATAGCTTTGGACTTTCAGATACTTTGCAATGACAGACAAAACAGGCTTGACTCACTTTACAAGAGTTTGAGGAATATATTTTCTTTTCCCTAGTAGAGTCACCAGTTTGTTAGGCGACTCGGATGGGCTAACTCAACTGCAATGAAAATTTTTAAACTTTAGAACACTAGAGATTTCTGAATACTTCAACAAGACTTTACAATCTCTATTCCCTAGTAGAGTCACCAATTTGTCAGCTCTTTTCCTTGCAACACTTACCTAATGATGAAAGTATACCTTATATACTTGAATGCAACCTATTTTAGGCAAGAGAAAGGCTAATTGATGAGGTTTTTGATAACACTGGGGATTCCTATTATCACCTCCTTCTTTTTCAAGCTCCATAGACTCAGGCAGGTATTACCTATTAAAGATTATTGATACTTCAGCCTATGTATTTGGTGGATTATTTCATTTACTGGTTATGCACCTAAAACCTCACTGTAACAACTTATAGAATACTTTAGAGATTGCAATGATTGATATGAAATAGAGTATTATAAGCCAGCCTATGGTTTTGATAACATGAACCATTGAGACAAGGACTTTCATCCTTCTTCCTTTTGATTTCAAGAGGGGTAACCTAATTGATTCACTCTCTAAGGAATCACTAAGATGGACAATATCCTGCTGATATGAGTCCTTAATGAGTTCATCTTGTTTGTTCTAAAAACTAGATGAAATTGATTAATTTGTGTATAACTGAATGGAGAAAACACTTGTTCAGCAAATTCTAGATCAGTGCCTATTCCTTGGGCAAAGAGTCAATGAAAACAAATGTCAACAATGATAAACTAATGCAATACTAAAGAATGCCTTACAAACTTCATACATTCTAGATTGGATGCCTTACAAACAATCTACTCAACTCAATACTTCTTCATCAAATCTTCACAACCATGTCCTGCTCTCTAAAACCATTCATGAAATTTAGCTCTCTCCTTGAGAAAGACTCACAAATAATTAGACACACTACCTTGTAATAGGTATATTTCAGATGCCTTACAAATGAACTATACTAGAGCATAAACATAATCAAAAGAGACAAGACAGAAATGAGTAGGAACTGCACTGTATTCTCATTAATCCAAATTGTTTCCAAATATCCAGACAGTAAACTCAAGAACTAAACATGAAAAATAAGTATTCTTTACAATAGAAATCTTCAAACCAATGGTAACTTGTACTGAACCAAGCAGAGACAGGAACCAAAACAAGACTAGGAACCTCCACAGAAACCCTACCAGGAACCTGAATCAGAACCGTTAAAACAGAAAAGAGAAGAGAATAAATAATAGAGAAGAAACCCTATTAACTCTGAGATATTCACACCTATCTCTCCTTTGAAAATCTAATTTGTCTCATTCATTCTTTTCTAACTAAAAATCTGAATTTCAAACGGTGGCTTCAAAACTTGTTTTCAACTGCCTCCAAAACCTAATATTGAAACTGTCGGTGAATTTTAAAATATGACTTATCATGCTTTCAAAGTCTTAAAAAATCAGATTGAGTTCATTAATTCCTGGCTCCACTTGTCTTTTCAATGTCTGAATTCATCCTTTGCAAATCTCCTTTTTCTCTGTCGGTGGTCAGATAATCTGATTCTTCCTTGCCCCTTCAAAGTCTGCAAAAACTGCTTCTGATCTAATATTATTTGTCTTTTGTCCATGAATGTTTTTACAAATCTGATTTGATTTTCAATCTTTGCAAACTATCTGACTTCATTCTCCAAAAACATCCACCGGGAAAGCCTCTTCATCAGGATCTACAAATACATTTCTGAAGACTATAAAAAGATTATTTCAATATTTCTACACTTTATATCTCCTTTATGTGCAAATCTAATTTCAACCTATCCATTTGAAAATTGCTTCTATCATCTAAGAATCTGATTATATCCTCTGAGAAGCCCTTGCTAATCCGATCATTATCTTGCAAAAAATATGATTTCATTTTCTAATGCAAAATCCTCTGGGAATAAACATTTAAAACCGTGCAATAAAAAACTATAGAATTATTTTAAAATTTATCCTGTGCACATTTCTATGTCTTTAAAATCCTCAATTTTCTACACTTTTTCCCAGAAATCACTAGCATTTGACATCTGGCATATGTTGGTTAGTTGCTCATAACTAGTCTTTAACTGTGCCTTAACCCTAGTCACCTTTTTATTCTTTGGCTCCAAGTCTCTGAGAAATTCACCTAACCCTGGTCTGATTCAGAGACTTGGCAACTAGCATTAGTGTCATTGTCTCTGAATCATTTCACTCTAACTGCCACCATCTTGTGACCACGCGACTACACAGTCTCGATGTCTCTGAAACCCTTTAACTTAACTGCTAACATTCAGCGACCATGCGACAACATCTAGTGGTTTATGCTCAGCATGCGGCGACCACACAACTGGTAGTTATCTCCTCATTGTAGTGGTTATCTCCTCCATTTGGTGACCTCATGACTAAGCGCTAGCGGTAAGTCACCAAGTCTCGGCGGCTATCTCTCCTGCCGGTTATCTCCTAGTGACCATGCGACCGGATGCCACGTGTCACTTTTGTCAAAATTTACTTTCCTTCATTTTTTAGGCATGGAAATCGAGGCATCAGTTGACTAGGTGTGCACATGGAGAGCCTCCTCATCAGCTTCACATTTCATATGTTTGATTTTTTGCATATAAACAACACAAATTTCGCAGTAGGGTGCATGTGGGATAATGAGTTTTGTAGTTTTAAGACATTTTTGAATTTTAGTTCAAAATATGGGGTCCAACCATGCATTCCAGCCTCCAACATCATAGAGCCTGCCAAGAGCCCCTGGGCTCTTTTTCTTATTTCGTATACAATGTGTTTTAGTATATAAACATTAAAAATGACCACGCACAGCAAATGTGGGATATCTCATTTTCATTGTTTTTCAAGTTTTCAGAGCTGCCTGTAGAAACTGCTCACTAATGGCTCTGCTTTAATGCTAATGAACACCATAAATTCCCTCTAGAGGTCTAGACGCCCCCCTCCATGGGTTTACATTTGCAAATCTGAACTTAAAACCTCAAAAAACTTCTCCTTCATGCTGGTTTTTGGAGTGAGCTTCTGTATTTCCATGCATTGCATTTGATATGAAATATAGCATAGAGGCTTCATCCATTTAATGCCTTCTTTGCTATGCAGGCTATACACAGAAATAATGTGGGCCTTTAACACTTGTTTTCAGAGGTTTGAATTCCTCCATTTTCCATCGCAGTCCACCAGGCTTGGTATTTTGCAAGTCATTTATGTTTAAAACCTTGGCAATTTCCCTCCACATCCTACGCAAGATACCAATCCTTATTGAAATTGCATTGTTTTAATGTTTCAAATTCCTTAATGTATGTCGGATCCTCCCTGGATTGCATTTTCTATGTTTTTTTAACTCCTCATTACTATGCGCTGGTTCTTCATTGTATTATGTCTGCGCATCATGCCAAGACAAAGTTTTGATGCCTCTATGTTCTACAATCACATTTATAAATCTGTAAATGTCTTTTTTTTAAAGAAATCCCCCAAAAGATGTGCTGAATTTATTGGTACTGGATATTTATTTTAAGTCTTTCAATATCTCCCATGTATTGCACAGTAATTGCCAGTCTCATCATTTGCATGGTTTTAAAACTTTAAGATCCCCCAACAATATCCAGCGCAGCATCATAATCCCATTCTTTTGAAATGTTTTGTGCTTTCTATGGTATTCAGTGCAAGGTCTTTACCTTCCATTCAGCGTGGCATTCTTCTCTTAAAACGCAGGGTTCCTCAAAAGGCATGCAGGCAGTCATCCTACTATGCACTTGCCATTTTATAAGTTTTTTTAAAAAACTTGAAACCTCTTTCTATACTACGTGTAGAGTCTCTTGATGCCTTCTGTGCAATGTATTTAGGTTTGATTTAAAACTTAAAAAAAAATCCTCCCTTTGTTGTGTACGCAGCCTATGTGCAATAGAAGTCTTTGTCTTTTTTAATTTAAAACTTTCAAAATCGAACTATCATTCCTTCATTGTCTGCGCAGATTCCTGGCAATGGTGAATTAAAATACTTGATTTTCCCTTCTATATGATGCACTGGAATTCATCTTTAGTGTAAACATGCCAATTGGTTGTGCAGCCTTTCAACCTCCATAGCATTTAGTTTGTGGCTTCTAATATGTTATTTTGCCTTTTCATATTGTATAAACCTCTGCTTGACTTTTAACCAGTTTATATGCTTTTCAATGTTTCCATTTTGTTTAGTGTGGGCTCATCCACCAAATGTTGTGTTGATCAATCGAGTAGGCTTCCAATTAATTTTGAAATTGCTATGAATATTGGCCATATTCCCTTTGTTCATGCCTTAATGGATACTCATGTAGAATGGTGTGGTCATCCATTTAGAACATAGAAGATACTTGGAAAGTTCTTTTGACATTGTAGCTGCAAGCTATCCTTATGAGAATACAACTGGCATTGAAACACAATTCTGGCATGTGGACAATTCGACAAAATATTGAAAAGAAGATATCCCGGTGGATGACATTGATTGTTGTTTTTCATTATTTGAAAGTTTTCTTGCACCCACTGTCTCCTGTCTATAGTTTCATTTCAAACATAAAGTACAAACCGGTGGACTTCATAATCATTTTAACATTTATGCAGATCAATCACATAATATGGAAACTGGCCCTAGGAATGAGCTTTGAAAACTAACAACATAATATCTTGCAAACATGGGAACCGGAAGACAAAACCTTCTCCATCATCTGAACAACTTCCATCAACCAGACGAGTCTGAAAAGATTCAGGATTCAAGATAATAACATGCAAAGTGAGTGATTTCATAATATTCTGCAATTGGAAGACTTCCAACTCGTGCAAACCCTGCCAGAATTGCTAATCGGAATAATACTGGATTGGCTCTGGAAGAATCATCACTTAGAAAAGTAGTTCAATCATCCATACTGAATATGCATGCAAGAGGGCTTCACCACATTCGTCTTTCAGGTACAAGCTATAAATAATCAAACCTAGCACTTCTAGAATATTATGCAAATGCAAATGTCGAAACACCACAAATCTCATTTGGATCGGTCATTGCAAAATGACTAAATCACATTCTGAAACTTTGCCATCAAGTCAGATAGTACATTGATATTTAATAAGCATAATGCCCTGATTGGTTCCTGAAAACATTTTTTAGACAAAAAGTTATCACTCTTGCAAAATGACCATTCAGCAAATTTAACTTTGTTCTATACTGCAAACTGATTAACCTGCCTCTGAAACTGAATTCATAAAGTCACCAAAATAAACCTTCAGAATCTGAACATCTGATCATGGAATCAATGTCGTGTGTAGAATGCAAAACCTCATTTGTCTTCCTCTGAAATCAAACTATTCAACTAATACCAATCTGAAAATGTTAGCATCTTAACACTTTTCTGAATTTTAACACAGTGAAAAAGTAGAAACTGAATTTGGAAACAGCGAAGCAAGGTGATCAACTGGATTGATCAAAATCTAGAAATCTTCAAAGGAGCTCATTTCTAGGTCTACAATGCAGAACATCCTCCAATTACACTTGACCCCGAACCAGGTGTAAACAGGGAAACCACAAAGTATGTCATTTAATTCGGAATTCTACATTTTCAGTGAAACTTTTAATAAATTAGAAATGGAAAGGCTCTGGCAAAGTGAATAACTGGATTGGCAAGAATCTGTAAATCCTCAGGTGAGTATACTCTTATGTTTTCAACATGAGGGAAAACTCAATTATCCAAAATTTTCAACCGGGTACACATTTTCAAGACCTCAAAATGGACAACTTAGCAATTATGTACTTGAGAACTCAGGAAATCAAAATTATTCACCAATGGAATGGTTCTAAAAAACTTATCATCTGATTTCATAGGGATCTGCAAACTGTAAATATTAGTTCATTGTCATGCTTACAATACCTAGGAACACATCATGATGTCATACCTATTCATTTGATCAAAGATGCAGGCCTTCAAAATAAGGCATTCAGAAATCTGCATTCAACCACTTTGGGAAACTTAACAAAGTGCCAACAAAATCAGACTGGAAAATCACTCAAATAGATTCATCATGATCTAAAAATTGAAAAATATGAAGTATGTGACCACTGGAACATATTAAAAAAGGATTTTTTTCAATTGAATCAACTGGTCAAAAGTTATAACCTGTCAAACTGGGCAATTTAGATTTCTGAGCAAAACAAAGACGCAAACAGTTCTGAGTGACCAAATTTGGGGAATATGGAAACTTATCAAATGGATTAATAATGATCTGAGATCTAAAACATAAGCTCTCTGATATTCATGTAACACATTCCCAAAGCAGTGACTTATGAAACTCAACAGGGTGCAAGATATTAAGAAGCAAAGTAGGCCTCGGACAGCAAAATGACACTTTATCAAAATGCAGATTTAGGTGACCCCCTCAAAATGACTACTCCCTAAACATGTCAGATTTGGAATTTAGGAGTTGGAACCCACTGTATATGTGAAATGAAAGGTACTAAACCTTCTTCCCATTTTTTTTTCAGGGTACTCACCTTGATTAACTGAAAATTTTAACATGGTCACTCCAAATTTGTTCCAAATTTGAGAGGACCAACAACACCGACAGAACGGTCAGTTATCACCGACGACTAACTGTAGTATTGACCGGCAGAATAGAGAGTTTAGAAATGAAAAAATGCTTAGCTGTCATGACCTAAAAATAGACTTAACTGATACTTATCTTTGTTTTAATCATCTAGATAAAGTTGAGGATAAGTAAAGGATTTAAAGTTGCTTTGTCCAGTTGGCAAGAAGATCTCTATGAGACAAAAGTGGAGTTTTACTTTAAATCTATTTGGCGAGAATTGTGGATCACACCAAGAATCAAGAAAGCCAAGAAATGGTGAATCATTCCTATAAAGAGACAAATCTAATTCATTAAAAATTGTGGGGTGAACAAGAGAATAGAAAATAGATGCTTATGATATTCTAAAGGAGAAAAAAGTCTTCATTCAGACCTGATCAACAAGCTGAGGAAAGAGCTAGATTCTATAGACACCAACGAATAGTAAAGCAGCATCATAGAGAAGAACAATGTGGAGCAAAGGTATTGAATTGATTATATTGATCAGAGAGGTAATGCACTTAAAATAGATCTGAAAATCTACAATTCAAGTTGTATGTGTGAACATATCACTTTACTGTTTCAGTTTAACCATTAAAGCATCAAGTCTCCTAATCGAGGAGGACTTAAAAGTCTTTTACAATTGAGATACATCTTAAGGAGTATCATAAATTTTGATTATAGAAAGTAGAATTGGATATTCCTAATACCTATTGATAGGCCAAGTGAGTGTTTGATCAAGGATGGTAGCATTAAATGCTAGATACTAAGTGAAAAACTATCTTTTAAATCCTCTAATAAGGTCACACCTAATAGTGTGTTTGTAACCTTTAACAGGGTTGGCTATTAATCAAGCTCACTTCAGAAGAGTGAAAATTTGGGGTGCCAGTCCTAGTGGTTTTTCCCTTAACAGGGTTTCCACGTTAAAAATCCATGTGTTATGTGTTTATGTTTCATTACTTTATTATTTTGCATTTCACATAAGATATTCTGGATTGATCGGTATACACTAGTTATTTACTCTATTTTGGTAAATAGAAAAACTGCTTATCAGTAAACATATAGAAGAAGGTTTTCCAAACCATTTTGACAAGTAGTGAATTGTTATAAGTATTTCAAGGCATTCATCTTGTAGGAATAAAAGATAACTAGAGGTATAATTTGTGGTACTAAGTTTAAAGGGTTGATTTAAGGATTAATTTTTGAGGCAACTAATTCACCCCCCCCCCCCCTTCCCTCTCAGTTATTACTAACAGTGAACAACCACTATNAAGTTTAAAGGGTTGATTTAAGGATTAATTTTTGAGGCAACTAATTCCCCCCCCCCCCCCCTTCCCTCTCAGTTATTACTAACAGTGAACAACCACTATCTATGACCCGTTCAGCTATCTTGTCAATATGAGAAACTAAGGTTCCTTCTTCATGAATAGGCCAATCATATTTAATAGAAATAAATCCAATTTCATCATAATCATAAATATCATCATAAGACACACCTTCACTAGCATAGTAACATTCTTTATCCTTTGAATAATCTGGTCTACGAAACTTAGGCTTATGCTTAGGAACCCTTGTAGGAAATCCAATTACATAAAAAACACTTTAGGGGTAACTTTTTTTGGCAAGTTGACTCCTAGAGGATACATGACTTATTTTGTGTTTTCATTATGGAAACAAAGTCATACAGAGTTTCTGTCAAGTAAACTTGGAAGACAAAAATGACTAAGTATAGAAAATAGGGCAGAAAGAGTTATACAGTGATCAGCACATCAGCGCACATGTGAGTGGTCAAATTAGGGTATGCGCATTCACATACATGTTCTATGTTACATGTACATACTAATTCCAGACACGCATGGTACGAAATGACAATACGGATAAGTTACAACAAGAACAGTACTACTACAGTTCAAAAGACAGAGCATGGAGCCGACTTATGTTTTGGATCAACGTATACTATTTTGTTGTGTAAAGGCCAAGCGCCTATGATAGTATGTTTGTAATCATGTCTTTATTATTGTAGTAAACATGCTTAAGCCAATTTTTCTAGAAGCGCTGTGTATTATGTTTTTGGGCTGACTAAGGTTGTGGTTATAGTCGTGTCTATTCAGGCATAAACATATATATATGTAATGAAAACATATTTTTGCAGTGTCGAAGAAAAAAGTAGAGAAGAGTAGTGTAAAGATGTTAGCATGAGATAGAGCCCCTAAAGAAGATAAGAGCATAAGCACATAATTGGAACTGATCAGACATCTGTGTCATATACAGCAGTTCACTTTTGGATATAGTGCATATCTATTCTCAGGAGGTTGTAGCCTTCTTTCTCATTGAGTAGTGAGCTCTTGGATAGTGAGTCCTCACCCCTAATAGGGTTTTTTGTAAAAGACTCCTAACAGGGTCAAGCCTTTAACCAGGTCATTGTACTTGCATTGTAAAGACTACTCCTAACAGGGCAAATGAACTTTAACAAGCTCATTATACTAGTGCAATATTTGTGGGTACTAATTCCCGCCGGGGTTTTCCTCTGATCAAGGTTTCCCCATAATCATATCATGTGTTATATGTTCTTTTGTTAAGCTTCATTGGATGTATATTTGATTTAAGTTTAAATTTTTGAATATAATAAATAGGGAAACATTGATTCAACCCCCCCAGTGTTTCTAACAATTGGTATCAGAGCTCTGATCCTCTGAGAGAAAAGTTTAACCACTTGAGGAGATCATGGATTTAGTAGAAGCTAAACATCTGAAAAAGAATCTTGAAGCAGCCCTTGAAGATCTAGACAGATCTGAGAAATAAAATGAGGATCTTAAACTAAAATTTGATGGCTCACAAATGCTTATCAAAAAGTTAAGAAAAGATTTCAAAGATTGCTCTACAAATGATTTGGGTAAAATGGTCAAGAAACTGAATGAAGAAAACTTATCTCTAAAGGATAATATAGAAGAATTGAATGATCAGTTAACTGATAGCCTGACAGCTATTGAAGAAAAGAACAAAGAAAATAAACAGTTAGATGAAGAACTCATGCAAGCCAATATGAAAATCTTGGAATTGGAAAACATCAAGAATAATATTGAATCTGAACTATCAGGAGCAAAAGACAAGATTGATAAACTACACACAAGATCTAATCTAATTCAATCATAGCTTTATGCACAAAAAATAAAAGGTGACACCACTGGTATGGGATATAGTATATCTCAAATTGAGATCAATTTATACAAGAAAGAAAGAAAGCTCAAACAGAATCTACAGAAACAAAGAAAACTGAGAATCATGAAGAGACTAAAGCAAGGCACAAGGCAGTCAACCATACTTGCTATGCTTGTAACAAACATGGTCACTTGGAAAGAGATTTTAAAGAGGTAAGACCTTTCAATGGTTATTTTTACTCCTATAACAAATTTGGCGACAGGGCTATACATTGCAGAACAAATCAAAGAAATCAGTCACAACAGAACCAAAGAAATATGAATCAACAAAATCAGATAAATCAACCTCCAAGAAACTTGCTGAACATTACATGTCAGATATGCAATTACAATGGACACATAGCCAAGCAGTGTAGTATGATAAATAATAACATCAAGCCTCCTATCATTTGTCACTCATGTGGAAAGGTTGGACACATCTCAAGGTTCTGTAGATCCAGGACTCAAAAACAAGATAATCCTAAAAAGTCTCTGTTTGAAGAATTAGGAGAAGTCAAGTTTGTGGAAACTAAAGCTAACTTAGATAACATATGGGTTGAGGTAAAGAAGGATAGTGATGAGAACAAGGTACTAGATGCATCCATAGTGGACACATCCTCTACTTTTAGTTAGTTGACCTTCTTGGTCTTAGGGGGAGCTATTCTATCTCTAAACCCCTGCATGGCTGGTGTACTCACCTCCGAGTATGCGCCTTTGGATTTATGTTTATGATTATAATTTGTAGCAGTATACATGTAGGCATTGTCTATATTACATTCTGAACAAATTTTGGAACTCTCTGTGAAAATTGCGTATGGTAGCAATTATTAAATGCAGTAACCTTTATAAAATTAGTAAATATTCGATCATCTTCACATTTGCATTTGAGATCACTTAATTTGGAGAGCACAGGAGGACTGAGCATCAAAGCACTAAAGGATAACATATTTGGCGATTAAGTGAATGGATAAAAGTTGGAAAGGAACCCTAGCAGTCACGTCATTTTAGTTTACTGCGAAACCCTACTTAATCAAGCTGCAAGTAAGTATGGCAACCCCAGTTGTATTTGACATTGAAAAAGGGAAGAGATTTGTCTTTAAGAAGCATCCATTCAAGTCTATATTAGATGATGTTGAAGGAGAATTCTCTAAGACTCCACTAGGAGTCGTACATGTGGAAGATGTTCATGCTTACATTTACTGTAAGAAATAAACGGTTGGGGATAACAGTATAGCTACTCTCATGGAGCCAATGATGAAACCTGACTATTCATTCAAGGATGAATACACACATCTCACTGATAACCCTATCTTTGATTATTCTAATGCACATGAATTCTATGAGCAAGAATGGGTTAAAATCTTGTTGAGCAGGATACATGATGACCTCTACTAGATTGGTGAAGTTCCCATCCACATTACCGCAGACCTAATCCATGACATGACTGGACTTCCTAAGACTAGACCAGTTCTTCCAACTGGTAAGGATTTTAAGAAATAGGTTGAGCAAGCATGCTTATCTAGGAGTGATAGGTGTGAGATGACAGTTGATCCTATTAAGGAAAATGACATCAAGCTCCTCACTATGATACTTGGTTACAAGTTTTAGCAGGCAAGCAGACTAAATAGTGTGTCTGTAGCAACAGTTATGGCATCAATAAGAATGGTGAGAGATAACACTCAGTACAATCTCTGTGAACTATTGTGCACATAGCTGATTAAGAACATCAAGGCTATTAACCATGACAAGAGCAAGATATTTAGGTTTGGCTCTTTAATCATCTACATGTACTTCCACATTGTTGGTAAGGTTGCAAATCTTTACCTAGATAGAAGAAAACCCACTATGTCTCAGATTTCACTAAAATCCACATCAGAGAGTAGTGTGAAGGATTATATGGACATGGACATCAATACATTCAGGATCAAAATTTAGAAGAGGTTTAGATTATCTGAGAAAATAGTTGAGAAGTATAAGGAGACCATATGTTTCATCATAGAGATTGACTGCACTTGCATGGACGCAGTTGAGCCTACAACCAAATGGATTGACCCACTTGGTTATGAAGCTGAGGAACATGTGTTGGAAGGATATGCACAATTTCTTTTGTATGTTCCCAAAGATCCTAATGAGCCCAGGTGGGGCACTTACAGAGAGAAGACAAATAAAGTTGATTATGTCCTATACAGTGTTGATAACAAAAGAAAGGCATCTATAATAACATCTAGCATCGTAAAAGTTCATGGGGTCACACAAGAAGACCTAGATAAAGTAAGGGAAGCCAAGATTGCAAAAGAAATTGAGAAAACTTCTGCACAAGTCAAAATAGAGAAGTCTGATAACATTCAGAAGAAGAAGAAGAAGAAGACTAAAGAGAGAACTTTGCGCCCTCTACCACCATTTATGTGGAACCCCTCCACCTTTTGTACCAAGCAAGAAGTCTAGAGGAATGAACGAAGCGCCCACTAGTCACACATCCTCAAGAATAGCTTGGAGTACAGTAAGAAATACTCAATCTCCTCCTGAGGTAGGATTCAGACCTAGTCTTAATGTCTTAAGGAACAGGATTGTTAATGAAGGAAGACTAGATACAATTACAAAGGTTTATGACAAGTATCAAGAAATAGATAAATCTGAGATACATTCTATGCTCATCTCTCACATGATTAAGTTTAAAAATTCAGTTCTAGAACTCAAAACAGTGATACCAGACAAGTTATGGAACATTCTAGAGATAATGAAAAAATATGCAATTGAGGAAGATATGAGGATTAGAGAAGAAACATTGGATAATCTTCTCCCTGTTTGCACACATGATGAGAATGCAATTCTATTAGATTTGGTAAAGCCTTGTCTCAGAACCAAGACAAGGACTCTTCATATTATGAACAAAGAGTATGAGTTAGTTGCAAAAGAGACTGAAAAAGCCTTTGCACAAGTGTTTATGGATAGACATATGTATTCTTCAACGGTGCCTACAGCAAAGATAACTCCAATTCCTCCTAAACAAGTAGTAGAACCAGTGATTCAGAATGCACCTAAGACAAGTCCATAGGTTTTAGCACCCATTTTCAATAGCCTCTGATACAGTAAAAGATTCAGGAGACACTATAGTGATTGATGATATCAAAATATCCATGACCGCATCTGAAAATGATATGGACAAAGTTGAAAAAGCATTTGTAAGATCTAAGGGTACAAAGGAAGTGTGCACTGATGACACATCTTTACAACAACATGAAGTTCCCTCTACAGATCCAATAGACTTGAATAAAGAGGAAGATAATCAAAATAATGAAACACCAGTCATGGAGATCACAGTGAAAAGTGAATGCATGGATACTAGTCAGAATACTATATTCACACTATCCATTCAACCATCTACTTCATTGTTTTCAAGCTTAACTCCTGACTCGGCAAGTCTGGATGCATGGTGAGAAGAAGATTTGATCAAGATCAGCGTCCTAGCCATGGAAAAAGCCAAAGAAAAATAGGTTATGAGAAACCCTCTCTTCTTGGAATCAATGAACATTCTGAATGACCTAGTACACACGGACAAGAAAGTAGCTAAAATTTAGTCAGTTGATGATCTAGACAGCATCCTAAAAAGCTTCAAAGCACATTTTACAAGCTTAGTAGACACGACTACTAGAATTGTAGAAGATGAGTATAAAAAGGAAAGATTAAATGAACTGGTAAATAATTTTACCTTGGATCTAGACTCATTAAAGATTGGTCAGTCTATGTTGAAAGAGTTGGCAGCTAAAGGCAAAATTGTAATAGCTAACTGCATGGAAAGAGTGAAATTCACCTCTAAACCTCTCAAAAAGATAGAAGAGGCAGATATCTTGGTTGACAGTGTTAGAAAATCAGTTGAAACATCCACACAAGACATGAACATCTACAAAAATATCTATCAAGGTCAGTTGGAAAATATTGAAAAGGCAAAATTTGAGATCAATACGATAAGAATCAAGCAAATGCAACTAAGAAATGCGCTAGCACCCTCCTTAGCATTTATGGATGAGAACATCAAATAGATTGATGCCACTATGGTCATGTATGATCAAGGTCCCTACATGGATCTAATAAAAAAGGAAAATCTCACATACACTCTATGCGCTCATCTCCAGACAGTTGATGCAATGAAGGCATTTTGGCAGAAAGAGATCAAGTCTCTTCAGATTGTATATCCAGATGTATACATGGAGTAAGTATCTAGAGACTTGCAAGTTTTTGGACACATTTGTCGTTAATGTCAAAGGGGGAGTAATGTATATAAAGAACAAGTGTATACATGGGGAGTAGTGTGTGTGTGTGTATGTTAAAAAGATATAATGACATACAGTTATTTTTGTGTTAAGTTAATCTTGAGATTTTGAGTAACTTGGTCACATTCCTTTGTTGCCATTAATGACAAAGGGGGAGATTGTTGGAAAGTTGACTCCCAGAGGATACATGAATTATTTTTTGTTGTCATTATCGCAACAAAGTCATATAGAGTTTCTGTCAAGTAAACTTGGAAGACAAAAATGACTAAGTATAGAAAACAGGGCAGACAGAGTTATACAGTGATCAGCACATCAGCGCACATGCGAGCGATCAAATCAGGGTATGTGTGTTCACCTACATATTCTATGTTATGTGTACATACTAATTCCAGACATGCATGGTAAAGAATGATAGTATGGATAATTTACAGCAAGAATAGTACTACTACAATTCAGAAGATAGAGCATGGAGCCGACTTATGTTTTGGATCAGCGTATAATATTTTGTTGTGTAAAGGCCAAGTGCCTATGATAGTATGTTTGTAATCATTTTATTAATGTAGTAAACACACTTAAGCCAATTTGTTTGGAAGCATTGTGTATTATGTTTTTTAGCCGACTAAGGTCATGGTTATAGTCGCGTCTATTCAGGCATAAACATATATATATATATTTGTGTGTGTGTGTAATGAAAAGATATATTTGCAGTGTCAAAGAAATAAGTAGAGAAGAGCAGTGTAAAGATGCCAGCATGAGACAGAGCCCATAAAGAAGATAAGAGCATAAGCGCATAACTGGAACTGATCAGACATCTGTGTCATATACAGTAGTTCACTTTTGGATATAGTGCATATCTATTCTCAGGAGGTTGTAGCCTTCTTTCTCATTGAGCAGTGAGCTCTTGGACAGTGAGTCCTCACCCCTAATAGGGTTGTTTGTAAA
>MU228001.1:342059-359491 GCA_018584345.1 Thuja plicata | reverse complement strand
TAAATAAATAAAAATCCCCACTTAAAGCACTTTATTTGATGAAAAAGGAAATAAATTAAATAAAAATTAAATAAAAATCTCTTTTTCTTCACATCTTCCTAAGTGGTGGGATTTTTGCCTCTTAATCACGACCTTTGATTTTTGCCTCTTAATCTCAACCATTCGCTTTCCTTTAAAAGGAGACCTCTCCTTCTCATTCATAGATCATCTTTTTCATAGTATTGTTATGTAGCAGGTTTGGAGAGTAATTTTGGAGGAGGATTTGAGCACTTGAGCTTGGATATTGCAACTTCTCTCTTCTTATCTTCTTCTTCTTGCATTCATGGGTACTAATGTAGATTAGATTCATGTTCATTTCCATATATTAAACTTGCATTTGTATTTCTTTCATAGATTAATCATGCATTGTTATCATTTAGATTAATTTCCTTTCATGCATTGAAATCATATAGAGTAGATCTCATTTTCATGCATTTGAATCTCTCATTTCATGGTGTACTTGCATGGGCACTAACTAGGTCGATCTGAGGGCCTCCATTTCAAACCTTTGCACTCCATGACTAGAGAGCTATGAGTCGATATTTGAGGCCTCATTCTTGAGCAACCTTGGATGGAATGATTCATAGAAGTGTGTCAACTTTTTAGCACACATTTTTAGCGCCCACCGTGGGGCAGAAGATTCATTTTCTGTCTCCTTAGCTATTTTTCGTCAATTTATTTTCAGATCCAAAATTTATGTATTTTCTGTACTTGCTATTTTTGTCTGCAGAGAAAGTTTGCGTGAGCTTTTGCAAGTCCTGGTGCGAGATTTTGCAGGTTTCTGAGTTTCTTTGCGCAGCATAGGGTACTTCTTCGCGCGACACAGCGTGAATCTTGGCGCGAGTTTTGGCATCAGACTGGTTTGCTGTAATTTCTATTTTTTTTCTTATTCTATGCATTTTGTCACACGGGCCTGTGTATTTCCTTCCCTCGATAGAGCATTTCCTCGTGCAGGCCTGTGTGTTTTCTCGCGTAAAATTCCATACCAGAGATCTATTTTTTACATTGCTATATTTTTAGATGTCAGTTTTTCTTGCTAACCACTAATGTTTACTATTTCTAGTGGTTTGTGATTTGTGATTTGTTGTTGTTGTTGCTGATTTCGACTTGCTTGGATAAACAACAAACAATTTGCATTGCATTGGATTTGAGGTATTTTGTTGATCTCTATAACATTTGGATTTTGGAAATTAAAATGAACAGCTCATGTGTTTAGCTTGAGTGTTTCCTTGCTTTCATAGATCACATTTTCAATTCGTGCTCTAAAATGGACCTAGATTTGCTTTCTTGTATACATGTTTCACATAGTTAATTAGGCCCTATGAACACTATTTGTGGCGATCTTGAGAGAGTGGGCTTCATTCACTTATTTTACATGCGAAACTCTTCTTGACAATAGATCCGTTTGTAGGTAGGGAAGGATTTTGTTTTTAACTTATTGGTCAACTTGGTTTGGGTTTTAACTTTTGGCAATACTTTATCTCTTTGGGGGATTAGTGTCATTTGTTGTTGTGTGAGCCTTGAATGAGGTGATTTTAAATTAGTGGGTTAATGAATCATGTTTGCTATGTTTTGGTGAGGTAAAGAGGCTACAGGATTATGCTCTTTTCCCTTTTGGGAGAATCAGGAACTTGGAACCCTTGAATCCAAACTAAGTCCCCATGTGGTCCATATTGTGAGTCTTCCTTGTTAGAGAGGGTTAACTATAGTGGATATTCCTTTTATTGGTTCAACCACGTGGATGGAACCTCAAGCGGTAATAGCCATTTTTTCCATGGTAGTAACAACTTCTATATAAATGTCTTTGTGGAAGAAATCTCCACGGGTGTAGTTTCTTGTGAGTTTTCAGATCTCCTCAGCAACTCCTGATTGATTAAATTCTTAGACTATGTTAAAACCTCGGTGCGCTGGGATTAGATTTCACCCACTTGAGATTGTAAAAGTTACAGAGTCAAGCCATTACTAAGAACCATAGTGCAACCAACATTTTCTGTCATAGGACTATGTGCGTGATTGAAAAACATTTGAGAACATACACAAGTAGCATTCTTATGGAGTAGAATTACTATGACACTATCTATGTTCATGTGCAAGGTTGCTTTGTCCCTTGCTCATTGTTTGAAGACATTGATTGCTTGAACTCCCTGATTTCTATTTTGCGTACTTGGTTCATGATAAAATCTATTAACGCATCTAGTTGGATGATTAAAACAATCAAAATCTGAGTTATGTGTACTTTCCTCACGCGAGAAAACTATTTTCTCATGCCGTTTGTTGCACTTCCTCGCGCGGCTATCTAGGAAATCTCACGCAAAACTTGATACCAATTACTGTTTCCTATTTTCACCAGTCTGTTGTTTTATTGCGCCACTATGTGCATTTCCTCCTGTGATTTTGCAAATCCTCATGCAAGACAGCATTTCCTCATGTGAGACAGCATTTCATCACGCGAAACTGCCCGTCAGTGAACTATTCCTATCATTTTTTAGCCCATTTTAGCTTGTTGTCCCATCATTTTCAATTTTCTAGGTTGATCTGGGTCAGATTGGACTACTTACCCCACTGTTAGAAGCTTTTTTAGCTTTGGATTCTTGCATTTTCACCTCTTGAATTAGCAATCTTTGATTTCACAAGTGACCTTGCTTGGCACTTGGTGAGCTAGAAACCGTCCTTGTTGAAAAGATAAACCTTTAGTTTCTTTGATAACATACTTGGAGGGTTTTGGTATTCTCTTGTCCATTTCACTTTAATACAATTTCAATCTAAATTTATATAATCTAGGTAAGACCACCCTCCTAGTCCATATGTGCTAGGGTATTCACCCAAATTTGGAGGGCACCTCTGTGGCAGTGTTGGCTTTTTCCTATTTGCAATTTTCTATCTTATCATCTGTTTTTTGACAAGTTAATGTTTTTTCTATCCTAGTTTGGTACAACCGTCTCTTAGGGTAATCCTATTAGCTAGTACTTTTTCTTTCATGCCAGTTACAACAAGATATAGAGTAAATCAAGGAAAATGACCTCAAGTGGTTTTTAACCAATTAACCCTAGTACAAACTCACCAAATACATAAGGAAAAAGGACCCATATTTTATCAATCGCCTAGGAATACTTCAGAAATTTGGTTTGATTCCAAGAGTCGCCTTAGTTAGTTGGGTATCCCCTTAGCATCTTCTCGCTCTTCTATGGATATGAGTTACATAATGACTTGGAGAGAGAGGGAAGCCATGGATAAACATTATGAGGATTTGTTTGCAAGGAGTGGACATGCTATTTTATTCAGTGGTTCCTCTGATAATAGTAGACAAACCTCACCACTTATTTTGACAAGATATTTGGATGCGCATGAAAGGGATAAGAGAGAGAAAGGTAAGAGACATGTTTATGATTATGAGTTATCACAACATGAGAAACAAGGAGATGAACTTCATGATCCTCACATAAATGCAAATTATACCAACAACTTGTTTCAACATTCAAAACCAAGCTCACCTCTTAAAACATCTACCAACTACATGACTGATAGACTCAAAAGTATTGAGCATGAAAAGAAGGTATTCCAAGATGAATAAATTCATAAGCAAGAAAAAATTAAGCATCTAGAGTTGGAGAAACAATCTTTGATAGAGATGGAAAGGAAAGCCCTTCAAGAGGAGCAAGCTAGACTCTTGGCTCGACAACTTCATGGTCCATTCAATCATATGCATATTCGTGGTGGAAATGGTTCCCCTCCATCTACTCCTCCTAGGACTCCAAGAAGTAGGAGACATTCAAGATCACCATCATGATCTCCTAGTCCTAGAGGAAGAAGGGTTTCTAGACATGATTATCATAGGAGACAAACTTCTCCTAGGATCTCAAAGTCATCTTTACAACGTGCTCATTATGGTTCACAATATGGAGGTAGTAACATGAGTTTTGATGTAGATAGAAAGATTAAGAGACAAGATCCATCTCAAGAGGAGAAGATGGATGAAATACAAAGACAAATAGACAAGATTTTTGGACCTAAGAATTCTTTCTCATTGGAATCGATTTGTCCTAATCCTTCTGATAAGAGTGTTGACATGAAAGAATTTCCTAGAAAGGTTGAAATTCCTCAATATGACAAATATGATGGAAGTGGAGATTGACATGATCATGTGTGACAGTTTTATACCACTATTTTTTAGTTCCATCAAGATGATTCATACCTCGCGAGGTTATTCCCACAAATTCTTAGGGGGCAAGCAATGGAATGGTTTACTAAGATAACTCCTCCTATTAAGACTTTCAAAGATTTGTTCAACACTTTGCATACAATATTTCAATATCTATCACTTTGTTGGACTTATGTAGCTTAAAGTAGAACCAAGGAGAGTCGTTTGTTACCTTCTTGCAAAGGTGGAGACGAAAATGCTCTTGCTATTTTAGAACTATTCTTGATAATGAAAAGATTGACATTCTTGTTAGTAATTTGGTTCCCAAAATGTGGTATGAGGTTAAGAAAATGGTTTTTGATTCATTTGACACCATGGTTGAGAATGCATGTCAAATTGAGGATGTTTTGAAAGAGCAAGGAATTTTGAATAAACATGGAAATAACAACAACAATGGTCAAAACAACAACAACTCTAACAAGGATAAAGGGAAGAACCAATATTGGAATAGAAAAAAACAAGTAGTTAATGATGGAGTTGTGGATTCCTCCCAACCTAAGGATCAACTAGTGTTACACTTATCTAGTACTGTTCCAGCTACCAAGCTCAATGCGCCCACTCAACAAGAAAGTAAGCCAAGTTACTAAGGTAAGCCTATGAGTGAAAGACATTAATTCACAAAACTTGGTGAGTCATATGGGGAAATTTTACAAAAACTTATTGATAGAAATTTGGCACATCCTCTAGATGAAGCATATTTTCATATACCTAAAGAAAAACCATGGTGGTGGAAAGAGGATGAATTTTGCATATTTCATAATGGTATTGGACATAATGTTGAAAATTGTGAGAGACTCAGGCATCTTGTTCAAGATCTCATTTAGAATGGAAAACTTACAGTAGATGGATTGAAAACCAACGCTGATCAAAAGGAATTCAAGGAACATTTGCCCAAATATGAAAAGGGGGAGACCTCTATACCTAAGAATAGCAAAGCTGAGATCAACTATACTTATACATATGCAAATAATACCATCAACAGGCTTGAATTTGTGGAAGAAAATGTTAACATGATGAGTGGAAGAGATCCTTATGGTTATGATCTAGATGAAGACTCTACTCCTACTTTTGATAAAGAATCTGTTGTGGTACTAAGGGGTCCCAACTCTAGAAGGTCATCTCAAGCCCTTAATGTTGTTACCCAAAGTCAAGGTCCCATTGTCATTAAAGGACCCAATTCAAGCCAATCCAGAAAACCTAAGCAAATGGTGTCCAAGCCTATTACCTTGAAGCCAGCTATCAATCCTAAATCAAACTACAATTTTGTTCATTAGTTATAGAGAACACCCGCTCAGATTTTGATCTTTGAGCTCTTAGAGTTGTCTCCAGGACATAAACAAATCCTTGAGAATGCTTTGCATACAAAAAATGTCCCCAAAAATTTAGATATTGATCAATTCCAGAATATGGTTAATCACATTGCTAGCCCTCATTACCTTACATTTTTAGAAGATGATGATAAAGATTTGAGCCATCCACACAATCTTTCCCTTCATATTGAGGTCATGATCCATAGAACCCATGTCAGGCGTGTGTTGATAGATGGGGGTGTTGGGATTAATATTTGTTCTTTTAGTCTTTTGAAAGAATTGGGTTATTCAAAAGAAGTTATAGATAGTAGAAATAGAATTACTATCAAAGCCTATGATGAGGCAAAAAGAAGCTCCAAGGGGTTGGTCATCCTTCCTGTTAGGATTGGCCCTATTCAAAAGGATATTTTGTTTCAAATAGTTGATGCTGGACCCCTTGCATATAATATCTTACTTGGTAGATCGTGGATTCATGACATGCAAGTAGTGTCATCTACCTACCATCAATGTGTTAAGTTCCCCTACAATGGCATAGAGATTTGTATACCTGGGGATAACACTTTATCTGTTAATTCAATTTCAGCAGGGGCTCATGTTCCCCTCAATAGAGAAGCAGAAGATTTTGATTCTACTTTGGCTGAATGTAAATACAAGCTTAAGACAATAGACCTTGGTATGGGGGGGTATCAACTCAACTCCCTCACAACATTGCTAGTTTCACCTCGGTCTTATGGTAAACCTTCAAAAGAGATGAAGCCTTCCTCTTTAGCTATGACATTATTTTGCAAATTTGTAGAATCATCAGTGCCTATTCAAAATGAGAAAGATGAAACATTTGTTAGAGATTGGATCTATAGAGAAAAAAAATATATGCATAATGAGAAATTCTCTCCCTCTCCTAAGGCTTATGGAAGAGGATATACCTTTGTCAAGAAGATGGGCTATCCCGGTTATGCCCTCTTAAATAAAATTTGGATGCTAGGTCCAAACCTCTTGATCATGCTAAGTTTGGATGCAAGTCTAAGAAACCAGTTGGCCTAGGATTCAAAAATTGCAAAAAGCATACCAACCCTCTCTTTGAAAAGTTGGAGAGTGATGATGAACCAGAGTATGAGCCTGATTTGACAAATCAACAAGATATGTGTGAATATTGAGTCCCTTCCACTACTCTCCTTTGGGGAGATTCATGTATTTTAGTTACCCATGCCTCAGTTGCAAATTTAGAACAAGAATCAGATATAGATGATCCTTTGAGAGAACATCAAAGAAAGAATCTTGTTCATTTAATGGAAAGAGAAAGTGATACTTTTGATTAAAATGGACCTTCAACATCACAATGTCCCAAGCCTTCCTGGTGTAAGCATCCTAGTCACAGTTCAGATACCAGTTCTAATGAGTATGAATGGGACTCTTTTTTCAGAGCCTTCAAAAATTTATAGAGATGTAGATGTTATACACATTTATAGTACTCAACTCGAAGTAGCCAAAAAGTCACGTGTAGGATTAGAGGTTTTGAACCCACATGTTGCCTTAGTGAATGATTCTTTGCTTGTTAGGATGAATCCTGATTTGGGTAGCTTAGAGGGATACTTGACAGACTCTGACTCTTCGATCACCAGTGATAATACCCTTCACATTTATAGCCTTGAACCAGCCGTTGACTTACCTCTTGTTCATCCCAACCTCATTGATTGGTCTCAACGCTATCAAGAACCTAAGCTTTTAACATTCCAAAAAGATTATGAGATAGCTTGTTACCTACATGCCATTGAACCTTTAGTCTCTTCCACCAGCAAATCGGCTACCAGTATGACAGAACCAAACATCAAGTACATTAGTTACAAGATAAAAAGAAAAGAAAATAAAAAGAATAGGTATTCTGATGGAAAAAACCACTGTGTGGCTGTGTCAAAACTGAAAAAAAACTAAAAATAAATGATGTATCCAAGGGTGAAAACCTCTCTGAGGCACCTAAAGATGAGGTACTTGATCGTCTCTCTAGTTATTTTCAGGTTTGATCTTCAGTGCTTATTGAGCCAACTCAAGCAGTTAATTTGGGTACAAATGAGGCTCCACAGATAGTAAATTTGGCTAATTCCTTGTCACCAAGAAAAAAAGAAGCTTATACTAAGTTCTTACAGACCAAGAAGATCAATTTTGCATGGAATTATTCAGATATGCCAGGATTGGACATTAATCTTATTATACATCACTTGACAATAGCTCCAAATGTCAAACCAGTTAAGGAAAAATTGAGGAAAATGCATCCTCACATAGCTCTTCTTGTCAAAGCTAAATTAGAGAAGCTCCTTGGTGAAAAATTTATAAGAGCTATTGCCTATGCTGAATGGATATCAAACATTGTACCAGTTTCCAAACATGACAAATCCATTCGAGTTTGCACAAATTTTAGAGATCTCAATAGAGCATGCCCAAAGGATGACTTTCCACTCCCCAATATAGACATGATAGTGGATATGACTACGGGTTATGAGATTTATTCTTTGATGGATGGTTTTTCTAGATACAATCAAATTAAGATAGCTCCTAAAGAACAAGAAAAGACTACATTCACTTGTGCATGGGGTACCTATTGTTGGAACGTTATGCCTTTTGGATTAAAAAATGTAGGAGCTACCTATCAAAGAGCTATGACAACTATTTTTCATGACATTATGCATAAAAACATGGAAGATTATGTGGATGACACCTTGGCCAAGTCTAAACAAAGAGATACACACTTAAACAATTTGGAAGTAATTCTAGATCGCATGGAACAATTTCACCTAAGGTTAAATTCTTAAAAGTGCGCATTTGGAGTCACCTCTGGAAAACTACTTGGATTCGTCATTTCAGCAAAAGGAATAGAGGTGGACCCTAAAAAAGTTCAAGTAATTATAGATATGCCACCTCCTAAAAACATTAGTCAAATGAGGAGTCTTCAAGGACATCTTCAATCTATAAGGAGATTTATTTCACAATTGGTAGATAGAGCTCAACCCTTCAACAAGAACTTACATAAGGGAGTCAAATATGTTTGGAATGAGGATTTTCAAAAGAGCATAGATCAAATCAAGAAGTACTTGGAAAATCCTCCTATTTTAATGCCTCCTATCCCAGGGAAACCTCTTATTTTGTACATTTCAATGCCAGAATCTTCCTTGGGGGCATTACTCGCTCAACTTGATGAAAATGGGAAGGAAAGAGTAATATACTACATCAGCCGTACTCTTGTTTCATATGAGGTTAATTACACTAGCATTGACAAATCTTGCCTTGTTGTTGTGTTTGCCTCCCAAAATTTGTGACATTACATGCTTGCGCACACTATGCACCTCATAGCAAAAATAGATCCACTCAAATATTTGCTGAGTAAGGCTGCCCTCATGGGTAGACTTGCTAAATGGATGATGATACTTTCAGAGTTTGACATAGAGTACATTGAGTGCAAGGCAATAAAAGGACAAGCTATAGCCAATCAAATGGCTGGTTTCCCATTACAAGATGATGTACCTATTCAAGTTGACTTCTCAGATGAACATCTTATGTATATGACTGAAAGAACTAGGAAGATTTTCTTTGATGGGTCTTTTATCTAGAATGGTTTACAAGCTGGTGTTTTATTTGTTTCTCCTCATGGGTACATGATTCCTAAGTCTTATAAATTATTGTTCACATGTACAAATAATATTGCTGAGTATGAAGCTTTAACAAATGGACTTTAGATAGCAATAGAATGGAGAATCATAGAGTTACACATCTATAGGGATTCACAGCTGATAATCAACCAAGTTAATGATGAATATCAAACAAAATGTGAGAAAATGGTACCTTACAAGAAAATGGTTGATTCCTTGAAGAGATACTTCACATTTCAGCAAATCCCTAAAGCAGAAAACAAAGCAACTGATGCTATGGCTACACTTGCTTCACTTCTTCAACTAGAGCAACATGAATCAAGATTTGAATTCCTGGTGGAAGAGCTACATCACCCTATCTTTGACTCCCAAGAAAGCCATATCATTTGTACCCTTGTTGGTCATGAATCATCCCATTATGGTGCCATTTACTCATATCTTCATGATGGCATTATACCTAAAACCTTTAATCGATCTGAACGTGAAAACCTTACTCAAAATGCCTCTCGCCATTCACTTACCACTGGTGATTTGTATAGGAGGGGTCTAGATGGAACAATTCTTAGATGCTTAGAAAAGGAAGAATCTGATCAAGCGTTAGTTGACATTCACGAGGGCATCTATGGGGGACACTCCAATGGTCTTTCCATGGCCCAAAGGTTGCTTAGGGTGGGGTACTATTGGCCCACAATGAAAATTGATGCAGTAGATTTTGTAAAGTCATGTGAAAAGTGTCAAAAACATGGTAACTTGATATATGCTCCAGGCAGGGAGCTCATTCCTTCTATTTCTCATTGGCCATTTCAGCACTAGGCCTTTGACCTTGTTGGGTAGATTCACCCCAACTCATCAGGTGGACACAAATTTATTATTACTGCTGCTCATTACTTTACCAAATGGGTAGAAGTTGTCCCACTTTCTATTGCCTTAGGCAAGACAGTCTCTCTGTTCATTTTGAACCATATCATTTGTCAATATGGAGTGCCTTCTAAGATTATTACTGACAATGGAGGCTAGTTTAAAAATAAGGACCTTAAACAACTCTACAAGAAATTCAAGATTCAACAACATTGGTCCTCCATTTACTTCCCGCAAGGAAATGGTCAAGCAAAGGCATCAACCAAGACCATTCTTAAAATCTTGCATAGAACAGTCTGTAAGAATGGTAGGGATTGGCATTTATAGATAAATTCAGCCTTGTGGGCCTATAGAACGAGTATTCGTACTCCTACTGGGGCTACTCATTTTTCCCTTACATATGGTGTTGAAGCAATGTTACCTTTGGAGATTGAGATTCCTTCACTTAGAGTTTCTCTCCATGGCTTAGTTACAGATGAAGACTACCACGCCATGAGACTTCAAGAGTTAGAAATTCTAGATGAAAAATGTCAAGCATCATTTGACCATATGAGGGTCTATCAAAAGCACATGTCCAAGGCCTTCAACAAAAAGGTTTTCCCTAGAGAATTCCAAGTGGGAGATCTTGTCCTACACAAAAATCCTAAGAATCAACAGCATAGAGATCAAAAGGGCAAATTTGAACCTAATTGGCTTGTACCTTATATCATTATAGCAGCTTTTGGGATAGGTGCTTATTTACTATCTATAGAGAAGGGATAACAACTCCCTGATCCTATCAATGTTTTGCACCTAAATAAATTCTATCCATGATGCCCATTCTGTCTGGGGGCATCCTTTTGTACATAATTATTGATCCTGAAAAAAATTCAAAAAAATGATATATTGTCAAAAGATTCTGAAAATGAGAAAATGTTCTGAAAAAATGATCGTCTTAGTGAAAACCTAGCTATAGGCACTTTGATGTATCTCAAAAAAATTATATATTCCAAAAATTCAAAAAAAAATCAAAATTTCAAAAAATTCAAAAAAATAGAAAAAGTGCCTCGGTGAAAACCTGGAAACAGGCGCCTTGGTAGCAAAAATGAAAAAAAATTATAAAGAGTCCTGAAAAAAAAATTGCAATAAAATCCAAGTAGTGAAAACCTAGAAATGGGCGCTACTTGAGGCCTTTGCACCCCTATTTCTTAGCGCATGTCCTTGACATTTAGCCTCTCTCCATCATCCCTTGTCCTTGTTGCCTTGGTCTGGAATTGGTCTTTGTCTTTGTCTAGGGGGCATAACTATGTTATCTTTGGTCTCTTGGATGTGTTCGTCTTTAGGACATCTCACAAACAGTGTATTTCAACACCACCCCAACTATATTTTTTTAATACAGTCCCTCACATCGAGTGTTTTTCAACACTTATAAGTTTGGTCTTACCCCATTTTGTCATGTGGTCTTACCTGCTTGCGAGCATTCGATCCTTATCCTCAGAACTCAGTATAAGTTAACACACTTAAATTTTTAAACACAACACTTAATGCTTGACCTATGTCATGATCTTTTCTTTGTGTACTGACAGTTATTGATTTTTTTTACTGTCCTTGTCTAATAAGTCTCTCCGTGATGCATAGCTAGAGGACTTGGGGCATGGGGCATGTTTTTATTTGCTTCTTTCTTTATGATTCACTATTTTTTTGCACAATCGTTCTGCTGGTCATCCTAGCCTTTATGCCTTGATGCGAGCATGGTTTTGCTATATTAAATTGGGTAAGCTAATATCATAGTCATCTTGACCTTTATGTCTTTGATGCTTATGTTAGAATCTTTCCACATTCCAATCCGATATAAATCACATTCATATCTTCATAGTTGCGCTTGTGACTAGTGATGATTGTGTGATTTTCCGATGTTCATTAATAATGGCCCAATGATGAAAATAAATTCTGTTACATTCTCTTATGAATGATGAACACACGATCCTATGTTAGAGTAGCTCTATTGCAAGTACACCTTTGCATTTTCGTGTTGCTTGCATTGTTAGACTTCATGTTAGTTTGCATTTTTAGGCTGCATTATGAGTTTGCGGGTTTCCTTCATCTTTCTTGTGGACTTTTAATCAACTATGGTCAAGTTCTGATCTTCATTTCCTTATCTTCTTTCGTGATCTCAATCAAAATTTTCTATCTTAAACAGATGATTGATTTTGGGGCATTCTCTTTCTTGAGGCAAATTCTCTTTCTTCTCTTCATTTCTTTCCACCTCTTTCAAACTTCTATCTTCCATTCGCTTTCACCCCACTTCTTTTGTTCTAATTCAACCTTGGGGCATAATCTTTCATGCTTGATGATCTACCTTGGTTCTGTGATCTTTCTATCTTTCATCTTACATCAAGAACCTTATCTTTAGTTCGATTTGATCAAATTTATCCATTTTTTGTTTCTCCTCTATCTCACTTTGATTTCGATCACGAGGGGGCAATACCTGTCAAACTTCAATCTTTGATTCAACTTTATCAATTATATCAGTTTTGCTTGAGATTCTTATCTCTGACATGTCAATTACTTATTTTGGTGTTGACTTTGTCTTTTTCAATTGTGCTTATTTTTGTCCTTATGTGTTCCCGAATCGACCACACATCTGGGTTGTTTTATGATCCCTAGTTGACCTTACACTTCAACTGCATTCCTTGACTACATGTGTTCCCGAGTCAACCACACATTTGTCAAAGAGGGGCAAATGTATGCACCCTAAAATGGTCGCCTAGACTTTGGGCCGCATTTTATCATTTAATCAATTTATCAAATTTTTGAATCAATGCTTTGGAACATTTTCAATTCAAATCAATTTCCTTAATCAAATTGTAATTTATTCAATTAATTTAATTATTTCAATATTTCCTTAGGTTTGATCATTTTTATCTAATTAAAAGAATTAATTTTCTTTTTAATTAAATAAAATTTATCTTATTTAATTAAAAGATTTAATCTCCCTTTTAATTGAATAAAATTTGTCTTATTTATTTAAAGTAAATTTCTCCCTTTTAATTAAATAAAATTCCTCTTATTTAATTAAGTTCAATTTCCCCCATTTAATTAAATAAAATTCTTCTAATTTATTTAATTGAAAGAAAACCCCTCTTTTAATTAAATAAATAAAAATACCCACTTAAAGCTCTTTATTTGATGAAAAAGGAAATAAATTAAATAAAAATCCATTTTTCTTCACATCTACCTAAGTGGTGGAATTTTTGCCTCTTAATCATGGCCTTTCATTTTTGCCTCTTAATCTCAACCGTTCACTTTCCTTTAAAAGGAGACCTCTCCTTCTCATTCGTAGATCATGTTTTTCATAATATTGTTATGCTACAGGTTTGGAGAGCAATTTTGGAGGAGGATTTGAGCACTTGAGCTTGGATATTGCAACTTCTCTCTTCTTGTCTTCTTCTTCTTGCATTCATGGCCACTCGTGTAGATTATATTCATGTTCATTTCCATAGATTAAACTTGCATTTGTATTTCCTTCATAGATTAATCATGCATTGTTATCATTTAGATTAATTTCCTTTCATGCATTGCAATCATATAGAGTAGATCTCATTTTCATGCATTTGAATCTCTCATTTCATGGCATACTTGCATGGTCACTAACTAGGTCAATCTGAGGGCCTCCATTTCAAACCTTTGCACTCCATGACTAGAGAGCTATGAGTCAATATTTGAGGCCTCATTCTTGAGCAACCTTGGATGGAATGATTCATAGAAGTGTGTCAACATTTTAGCACACAGACGCATCCTCAACTTCTAGTTAGTTGACCTTCTTGGTCTTAGGGGGAGCTATTCTAGCTCTAAACCTCTACGCAGCTGGTATACTCACCTCTGAGTATGCACCTTTGGATTTATGTTTATGATCATAATTTGTACCAGTATGCATGCACGCATTATCTGTATCGCATTCTGAACAAAGTTTGGAAATCTCCATGAAAATTGCATATCGTAGCAAGGATTAAATGTAGTAACCTTTATAAAATCAGTAGATATTTGATCATCTTCACATTTGCATTTGAGATCACTTAATTTGGAGAGAACAGGAGCACTGAGCATCAAAGCACTAAAGGATAATAGATTTGGTAGTTAAGTGAATGGATAAAAGTTGGAACGGAACCCTAGCAATTGCGTCATTTCAATTTACAGTAAAACCCTACTTAATCAAGTTGCAAGTAAGTATGGCAACCCCAGTTGTATTTGACATTACAAAAAGGAAGAGATTTGTCTTTAAGAAGCATCCATTCAAGTTTGTATTAGATGATGTTGAAGGAGAATTCTCTAAGACTCCGCTAGGAGTCATACATGTGGAAGATATTCGCACTTACATTTACTGTAAGAAAGAAACCGTTGGGGATAATAGTATAGCTACTCTCATGGCGTCAATGATGAAACCTTACTATTCATTCAAGGATGAATATGCGCACCTCACTGATAACCCTATCTTTGAGTATTCCAATGCGCATGAATTCTACGAGCCAGAATGGGTTAAAATCTTATTGAGAAGGATACATGATGACCTCTACTGGATTGCTAAAGTTCCCATCCACATTACCACATACCTAATCCATGACATGATTGGACTTCCTAAGACTGGACCAGTTCTTCCAACTGGTAAGGATGTTAAGAAACAGTTTGAGCAAGCATGCTTATCGAGGAGTGATAAGCGCGGGATGACAGTTGATCCTATTAAGGAAAATTACATCAAGCTCCTCACTATGATACTTGGTTACAAGTTTTAGAAAGCAAGTAGACTAAATAGTGTGTCCGTAGCAACAGTTCTGCCCATAATAAGAATGGTGAGAGATAAGACTCGGTACAATCTCTGTGAACTATTGCACGAATAGCTGATTGAGAACGTCAAGTCTATTAAGCATAACAAGAGCAAGATATTCAAGTCTGGCTCTTTAATCATCTACCTGTACTTCCACATTGTTGGTAAGGTTGCAAATCTTTACCTAGACAAAAGAAAACTAGCTTTGTCTCAGATTTCACTAAAAGCCACATCAGAGAGTAGTGTGAAGGATTATATGGACATGGACATCAAGACATTCATGATCAAAATGCATAAGAGGTTCAAATCATCTAAGAAAATAGTTGAGAATTATAAGGAGACCATATGTTTCATGATAGAGAATGACTGCACTTGCATGGAGGCAATTGAACCTACAACCAAATGGATTCACCCACTTGGTTATGAAGTTGAGGAACATGTGTTGGAAGGATATGCACAAGTTCTTTTGTCTATGCCCAAAGATCCTAATGAGCCCAGGTGGGGCACTTATAGAGAAAAGACAAATAAAGTTGATATTGTCCTATATAGCGTTGATAATAAAAGAAAGGCATCTAGTATTACATCTAGCATCCTAAAAGTTCATGGGGTCACACAATAAGACCTAGATAAAGAAAGGAAAGCCAAGATTGAAAAAGAACTTGAGAAAACTTCTGCACAAGTCAAAATAGAGAAGTTTGATGACATCCAGAAGAAGAAGAAGAAGACTGAAGGGAGCACTTATGCGCCCTCTACCACCATTGATCTGGAATCCTCTCCACCTTCTATACCAAACAAGAATTCTAGAGGAAGGAAGGAAGTGCCCACTAGTCACCCATCCTCAAGAACAACTCAAAGTACAGTAAGAAATACTCAAGCTCCACCTGAGGTAGGATTTAGACCTGGTCTTAATGTCTTAAGGAACAGGATTGTTAATGAAGGAATACTAGATACAATTACAAAGGTTTATGACAAGTATCAAGAAATAGATAAATCTGACATACATTCTATGCTCATCTCTCACATGATTAAGTTTAAAAATTCAGTTCGAGAACTCAAAATAGTGATACTAGACAAGTTATGGAACATTCTAGAGATAATCAAAAGGCATGCAATTGAGGAAGATATGAGGATTAGAGAAGAAACATTGGATAATCTTCTCCCTATTTGCGCACATGATGAGAAGGAAATTCTATTAGATTTGGTAAAGCCTCGTCTCAGAACCAAGACAAGGACTCTTCATATTATGACCAAAGAGTATGAGTTAGTTGGAAAAGAGACTGAAAAATCCTTTGCACAAGTGTTTATGGATAGACATGTGTATCCTTCAACAGTGCCTACAGCAAAGATAACTCCAGTTCCTCCCAAACAAGTAGCAGAACCAGTGATTCAGAATGCACCTAAGACAGGTCCATAGGTTTCAGCACCCTCAGTTTCAATAGCCTCTGATAAAGTAAAATATTTAGAAGACACTATAGTGATTGATGATATCAAAATATCCATGACCACATCTGATAATGATATGGACAAAGTTTAAAAAGCATTTGTAAGATCTAAGGAAACAAAGGAGGTGTGCACTGATGACATGCCTTTACAACAAGATGAAGTTCCCTCTACAGATCCAACAGACTTGAATAAAGAGGAAGATAATCAAAATAATGAAACACCAGTCATGGAGATCCTAGTAAAAAGTGAATGCATTGATACTAGTCAGAATACTATATTCACACCATCCATTCAACCATCTACTTCATTGTTTTCAAGCTTAACTCCTGACTCGGCAAGTCTGGATGCATGGTGAGAAGAAGACTTGATCAAGATCAGCGTCCTAGCCATGGAAAAAGCCAAAGAAAAATAGGTTATGAGAAACCCTCTCTTCTTGGAATCAATGAACATTTTGAATGACCTAGTACAAGCGGACAAGAAAGTAGCTAAAATTCAGTCAGTTGATGATCTAGACAGCATCCTAACAAGCTTCAAAGCACATTTTACAAGCTTAGTAGACACGGCTACTAGAATTGGAAAAGATGAGTATAAAAAGGAAAGATTAAATGAACTGGTAAATAATTTTACGTTGGATCTAAACTCATTAAAGATTGGTCAGTCTATGTTGAAAGAGTTGGCAGCTAAAGGAAGAAATGTAATAGCTAACTGCATGGACAAAGTGAAATTCACCTCTGAACATATCAAAAAGATAGAAGAGGTAGATATCTTGGTTGACAATGTTAGAAAATCATTTGAAACATTCATGCAAGACATGAACATCTGAAAAAATATCTATCAAGGTCAGTTGGACAAGATTGAAAAGGAAAAATTTGAGATCAATAAGATAAGAATCAGGCAGACGCAACTAAGAAATGCACTAGCGCTCTCCTTAGCAGTTCTGGATGAGAACATCAAACAGATTGATGCGACTATGTTCATGTATGATCAAGGACCCTGCATAGATCTAATAAAAATGGAAAAGCTCACATATGCTCTATGCGCCCATCTCCAGATAGTTGATGCAATGAAGGCATTTTGGCAGAAAGAGATCAAGTCTCTTCAGATTGTATATCCAGATGTATACATGGAGTAAGTATCTAGAGACT
>MU228001.1:296088-342009 GCA_018584345.1 Thuja plicata | reverse complement strand
AGCTCACATATGCTCTATGCGCCCATCTCCAGATAGTTGATGCAATGAAGGCATTTTGGCAGAAAGAGATCAAGTCTCTTCAGATTGTATATCCAGATGTATACATGGAGTAAGTATCTAGAGACTTGCAAGTTTTTGGACACATTTGTCATTAATTTCAAAGGGGGAGTAATGTATATAATGAACAAGTGTATATTTGGGGAGTAGTGTGTGTATATGTTAAAAAGATATAATGACATACAGTTCTTGTTGTGTTAAGTCAATCTTGAGATTTTGAGTAACTTGGTCACATTCCTTTGTTGCCGTTAATGACAAAGGGGGAGATTTTTGGAAAGTGGATTCCCAAAGGATACATGAATTATTTTGTGTTTTCATTATGGAAATAAAGTCATATTGAGTTTCTTTCAAGTAAACTTGAAAGAAAAAAATGACTAAGTGTAGAAAATAGGGCAGAAAGAGTTAAATAGTGATCAACACATCAACGCATGTGTGAGCGATCGAATCAGGGTATGCACATTCACATACATGTTCTATTTTATGTGTACATACTAAGTCTATACATGCATGGTACAAAATGATAGTACAGATAAGTTACAGCAAGAACAGTATTACTGCAGTTCAGAAGACAAAGCATGGAGCCGACTTATGTTTTGGATCAGCGTATAATTGTTTAAATGTCAAGCACCTATGATAGTATGTTTGTAATCATGCCTTTATTATTGCAGTAAACACACTTAAGCCAATTTGTTTGGAAGCGTTGTGTATTATTTTTTTGGGCCAACTAAGGTCGTGGTTATTGTCGCGTCTATTCAGGTATATATATATATATATATATATATATATATATATATATATATGTAATGAAAAGATATATTTGTAGTGTCGAAGAAATAAGTAGAGCAGAGCAGTGTAAATATGTCAGCATGAGACAGAGCCCCTAAAGAAGATAAGAGCATAAGTGCATAACTGGACCTGATCAGACATCTGTGCCATATACAGCAGTTCACTTTTGGATATAGTGCATATCTATTCTCAGGAGGTTGTATCCTTCTTTCTCATTGAGAAGTGAGCTCTTGGACAGTGAGTCCTCACCCCTAATAGGGTTGTTTGTAAAAGACTTCTAACAGGGTCGGGCCTTTAACCAGGTCATTGTACTTGCATTATAAAGACTACTCCTAACAGGGCAAAGGAACTTTAACAGGTTCATTATACTAGTGCAATATTTGTGGGTACTAATTCCCACCGGGGTTTTCCTCTGATCAATTTTTCCCCGTAATCATATCATGTGTTATATGCTCTTGTGTTAAGCTTCATTGGATGTATATTTGATTTATGTTTAAATTGCTGAAATATAATAAATAGGCAAACACTAATTCACCCCCCCTCCTCTCAGTGTTTTTGACAACTTTCCCTCAAATTTTCCCTTACCTCTCTTTTCTCTTCTTGCAATCAAACCCACAAGTTCATCTAGTTTCCTTTCCTCCTCTACTATCTTTTTCTAATCCTTAGCATATTCACTAAGCTCTTCATACTTGCTATCTCTGTTGGTGCTCGCAAGGCTTGAAAAGTCCTTTTTGTCACTGTGCACAGTTGCCTTAAATGTAGATTCCATCTTAGGTAATGTATCTCCAAGCTCAATGGTCTCAAAGTTGGTCAACTTAGAAATCAATACCTCTCTATTGATGTTCATTGTTAAAGGTATGACCTCTTCTATCTCTTTCACTTTAATTTTGTTGACAAGTGTCAAAGATCTAAGAATATTTGTGATCACTTATCTTCAGTATATGTGCCTCCTAAGATTTTGATCCCTGTAACAACCTCTGTAACCCTCTAAATATATTCTCTATTCATTCTCATCATCTCATATTTTTAAACTTTCCATCTTAGTCTTCCAATTCTGCAACTTTACTTTCATAGTAAACTTATCTCCTTCATATAGTGCCTCCAATATTGTCCATATTTTATGTGCAGAATCCATGTCTTTAACCTCTGTGAATTCACCCTTAGAGAGTGTGGTGATCAATTCTTCTATATTACAACTGAATAAATTCTTTTCATCTGCATCTGTAGTCTCTAATTCATCTTCAGTCTTGATCTACTCATCCTTCTTAGTAATCATCCAGTAATCAATCCCTAAGCAGAATAGGTGAGTTCTCATCTTGTTCTCCAACTGTCAAAATTTTTAGGATCAAATTTTTGACTATCCTTCCTGTAGTACGCCACCTTCAGGATCTCCTCAAATTGTTAAGATTTCTCTCAAAGGACCACAAGCTCTAATACCAATTGTTGGCAATAATAGTCCACCAACACAACTGAGAGGGGGGAGAATCAATTGTGAGCCAAATAAAGTTAAACTTTACTCTTTGTAAATCATATACTTAATGAAAATATGAACATAAAAAATGTAACACCATAACACAAGATTTTTTTGTCGAGAAAACCCTACTGAGGGAAAAACTCTTATGGGAATTAGCACCTACAAATAATGCACTAAAAATATAGTATCCCTTTTAGGAGACTTAGCCATGTTATGAGGAAATTATTACATACAATACATAGTTCTAGTTAAAGGACAAACCATGTTAGGAGTCAAGAGAAACAAAAGGCTCACTTCCCAAGCACACTACCCAAATGTGAAGGTTAAGTCCACCTTCTGGACTCACTATCTGAAATACATATATAGGAGTAACAGTAACCAGAGAACTGACTGATAGCAACTTTCTTTACTTAAAAATTTATATTGAAGTTAATCACAATCACTACCTCTTCTCTACATCTAGAAAACTTCACAAATACAAGCTCACAACTTTAGCATTCCACTTCCATACTTTCTTACCAAGAAACAACTCCTCTTTATACAAGTTTACAATAAACAATTAGGTCAGCCTATTAAGACTTCCCCAATATACAAAAAATTAAATAAACCCTTACTAAGATACACACGGTACCTTACACAAGTAAACATCAATTAAAATTCATTAATTATACTCCAAGATCAGTGATCCACGCTCGCCATCTTCTAAATACATTTCATCGCAGCAGTCGGCCACAAGTAGATCTTTGCAAGATCACACACTTCAGCTGACATCACCAAGAACATAGCGACCCAAAAGTCACAAGTAACATTCCCCAACATGTCTTTGTCCATGCCTTAATCTCACAAATCATAACTCATGCTCGCATCACAATTATCTCAAAAACTCAAAGATCAACTCTGTCACATTTTTGTACCCAGTTTTCACAAAAAAAAAGTTGTAACTTATTCCAACAGTAATATCAATACAAGCGACCTTAGATATAAGTGTTAGAGTAATAATTTAATTCTCTTATTAATTAAATTATTTGATTAATTATTAAAGTCACTTATTATCTCTAGTTTACTTAAGCTAAACTTTAGGTATTTAATAATTAATTATTAGCATGAAACCTGGGTTTCTCCACCTTCTGGTGTTTGATCTGCTTTATAAGGATTGGTCTCTTTATATTTGATCATTCCCTCTCTGAATGAATATTTGATCTTTCAGATCATTCTGAGCTTTTGTCTCCAATCTTTGCTTTTGTAACAGGTTATTTTACATACAGTGGATCTTGGTTGTTGAATTCTTTAAATTATAACATGGTATTAGAGCCTCATTGTTGTAGCTCACTCCTAATTTTTTGAAGGTTTTTGGAGCTCTGAGGGTTTCAAGTTTTTTCTGCATTTTTTTTGTGGATTTAAAGGGAATTTTTTCAGAGCACTTTGAGCACAAACCGACCTCATAGTTGAGCTCAAAATGCCCAAAACCCCCTATTTCCATATAAGGCATGTCCATTTTGGCCAAAGCTACATTTTGAGGCAAAAAATTTTGTTTATACTACCTTGGCACGCAAATCTAGAAAAAAAAATTAAAAAATCAAATTTTTTATTATGTTTCTGTAGGAACTACCCATGCCACCCAGCGGCCACTGACCCACCACCGAGAAGCCCCCATGGTGCCACCAAACCACCACCGACCATTGACAGTCCACCTCAGCCGCTCCACCGATGAGCTGACTACATTGGCCGCACCGCCAGTCATCGGCAGTCTGCCTTGGTCGGTCCACCGACGGGCTGACCACATTGGATGCTCTGACGACCACCAACAACAGCTACTAGCAGCTTATCCGCAATGGTCCAAACCACTGCCAACGAGACGCACTACCCTTAACACCCACGATCACCCACATGACCACCCACCAAGCTGCCAGTCCCCAAGGGCTTATTTCTTATTTTTTATTTTCTTTTGTCACGCTCCTTTCACCTCCTTTTATTGTTTTTCTCATAACTTGAGCAAAAGGAGGCCCTTTTCTCAAACGAGATAGCGTCAAAAATATATTTTTGAGACGGAGATTTGGGCAGGGGTTCCATTTCCAGATTTTTCTGTTTCACTGGCTTTTTTGCAAGTCAAAGAGAGACCTTCTTTTTCAGCACTTCCAAGCCTCTAGAATGAGTATACGGACTCCATTTTTTACTCATGAATAGGCATCAGAAAGCTCTTGACAAGTTCTCTTCAGATCTGAGACTCTTTTTTGGGAGAAATTATTCAAGTATTTTCCCATTCATTTTTTAAGCATTCATTACGATGTCTCTCCTTATACAATGGCAGATTTAGCATCAGTTGAGCTTCTCACTCCTCACAATTTTCATGTATGGAAATCATGTATGAATCACCTTCTCTGATCACAAGGGTTATAGTCTTGTTTACACAACATTCAACTAGTCTTGACTCATCCTTTCAAGGTCATGCAACATAGGAATAAGATGGATGTGGCCATGGGTGTTCTTTCTCTAAATGTTTCAGATAGTTTTCTCTTCCATCTTGATGGGTGTGATACCCCTCTTGATATATGGGAAAATTTTTGGACTCTCTTTGGCATAGTCAATGAGTTTAGGGCACTTTAGATTGAGGCACAATTGACAACTTAAGGTTCTAAGACATTTGCTTCTATTCAAGATTTCTCGACAAAATTAAAATCTATCATATCTATCTTGCAGGGGTGTGGGAAGAGTAAGACAGATACAGAGTGTATTTACCTGATTTTTTCTAAGTTTTGTGGTCCCTTTTAGATATTCTCTTCTATCTTCCATTCTACCATGGATGCTTTGGGTCCACGATTCAACATGCCTACATTTGATGTGTTTTGTGATTGTTTGACTCATGACCAAGCAAAGTTATCTCAGCTTGATTCTCTCAGAGGATCATAGAACAATGGATTGGTAGCTCACCCATCTTTAGACAAGCTGGAGCAGAAACAAATATCACTGACCACAGAGTCTAGGAAGGATTCTAGTTCTAAGCACTCCTTTGGACCACCTCCTCCTAAGGGGGGGAAATCGAAGAAAGAAAAGCCTCAATGTGCTTATTGTAAAAATCTCAATCATGATGAGTCTCATTGTTATGAGAAGAAGATACATGGATATGCAAAACAAATTTCTGATTTACAAGCTCTTCTTCAAAAGAGCAACATTGATATTCCTTCTCCTTCTCACAAGTCTTCTTCTTCATCATCATTCTATATAGATGGATGGGATAACAGAAAGGGTTATGCATTATGTACAACCACTATTCCACACTCTTCTAGATGGCTACTGGATTCAGGTGCTTCACACCATATGGCATCTTCTCAGGATTTATTCTCATCTTTTGAGGCTTCTCCTACACCACACATTTTTATGGGGAGTAACACTGTTATGACTGTATGTCAGAAAGGTTCTTTTGACATTAATAATGGTGCATTCCATGATGTACTATGTGTTCCATCTTTTTCCTCTAACCTTCTCTCTATCTATCAGATTACTCACACTGGGATAGGGAAGACAGCTGATTTGACTCTAGATTTAGTACAAGTCAGAGATAGTGAGATAGGAAATATTGTTGCAATAGGGACAGTTGATCATTCTTCTCACTTGTACTCCTTCTCTCAATTTGGTCCACCATCTCCACTGTCAAAGAATAGCTCTCCTTTTTCACAAGAGCCTATTGAGGTGAAGTCGGGTCACTTGAACTTATGTGTTGTTCCTGATACCAGTGTCATAACTTTTACACCTCCACCTCCTATTGATTTTACATTTTTTCAGCATGACTCCTCTTTAGTATTACCTGACATCATCGCTCCATGCATCGAGCCAGCTAGTCTAGTTGTTGAGGACATATCAAAGGACATTCATCTCCTCCTAGATGATAGATTCAGCACATCTATTGGCCCACCTTCATTGTAGATTCCATTATAGGAGTCTCATGTGTTCTCTTTTAAGCATCAGCTAGGCCTTCTAGTTTCTCCTTAGATTCAGGGGTTTCCTCTTCTTTGTCCAATACCTTTTCTTCCGCAGTGGAGCCACGTTGGTCTGATTCTTGACATAGGGGTTCTATCATTCTAGGGGGCTTTGGAGTCTTGATCCTCTCTCATGGGGGGTTGGTTGTACTTGTGGTTTTGAGAGTCTCTTGAGCCATTTTTTTTATGCATTCTTTTTTCATCTCTTATTGGAGTAGAGTTTTTTCCCATGTGGTTTTCTCTATTTCTCCACTTTACAGAGATTTGGTTGTGATTGGGTACCTGATTAGGCATTTTTTTTAGGACCCAAATTTCCTTCTTTTAGTAGTTGTTTCTAGGTTTTAGCTTATCCCTAAGTTTATCTTAAGGGGGTGTTAGAGTAACAAGTTAATTCTCTTATTAATTAAATCATTTAATTTAATTATTAAAGTCGCTTATTATCTCTAGTTTACTTAAGCTAAACTTTAGGTATATAATAATTAATTCTTTATTAATTATTATCATGCAACCTAGGTTTCTCCACCTTCTAGTGTTCAATCTCCTTTATAAGGATTGATCTCTTTGTATTTGAGCATTCCCTCTCTGAATGAATATTTTATCTTTTAGATCATTCTAAGTTTTTGTCTCCAATCTTTACTTTTGTAACAGGTTATTTTGCATACAATGGATTTTGGTGGTTGAATTCTTTGAATTGTAACAATAAGACCACTTCCCATTCATGTATACATCTCCATGCTCGCATGCTCTGAAATTTTTCACAATGATCGTACACTTCTATCAGTCATCCATGTACCAGTGATAACCAGTCTAAGACTTCAACTGAAACATATGTTGACATCAATGAGAAAAATGAATGTCAACACCTCTCACTGAACCAATTATAACAAAAAACTCCTTAAATGATGTCTCCTCAATGTATGGTTTTGATATATGAAACAATGGTCGCTATATCATGCAAGTTGTTATGAACACTCCCTATTCCATCCCCATGGAGAAGGAGAGATGGTTGAAAATCTTGGAATAAAGTTTATTGCATGCAACGAATGAAATCCCTCCAAAGAAAATTCAACAAATTCATCAATAAATCCATTGACTGACATCCAAGCTAGGAAATTTATCCTATCCAAAAATCGATCTAGCGATGAGGATTGAAGTGATACCTGCAAACAGAAACTAGAAGAAAACATTGAGGGATCAAGACTTTGAATTGAAAGGAATTACAAAGATAATGGTGCCAAAATAAGGAGAGAAAATTTAGGCCAAAAAAAATGAACCTAGCTTTTATTGAGTAGCGATAAAAGTACAGAATTATTAAAATGAACATTTAAAATCAATAAACCAAAATGAACATTTAAAATCAATATTAAAATCACACTTTCAAATATTGTGTGCTATTGAAATCCCTCTTCTTCAGTTGTTGTGTAAATGCCTCCTCTTTGTTGCTTCAGAGATCCTCTCAGTTGCTTCAAATCATCTCTGCAAAATAAAATTGAAAAAGGGAAATGCATGCAAAATAAAATTGAAAAGGGGAGAGGTATGTTTTATAACACCATCCCGTCTCCTCATTTTTTGTAACTCCCACCTCTTTGAATTCATCATTTTAAAAAACCTCAAATATGGACATTGAAGAGACATGTTTAATTTAAATGTCATTTGGCATTGATTGTTTAATTTCAGCCTTTTATGGCCTTTTTTTAATTTTAAATGATTTTTGGGTTGTAACTTCAACCATTTATTTTTTATTTACACGGCATATTCTTGTGCTGATATTCCCACTTGTATTACGGCTGTATAGATGCCTCTCGTGTAATTATAGTTTTACTGGGTTTCGAGGTTATGATATGAAAACTAATTTCTGTTGAAGTTAACTGTTGAATAGATCTACAATTTCAACTCTCAAATCTATAACAATATGCTTTGTTAACAATTTTGACTATAGCATATTGACGAAACTGGATAGTACTCATTCAATAGTACCCAGATAAACATTTTGGCCCATATTATAGAAGAAAGTGAAAATTAATGGCAGATTTTAGAAAGACAATATTAAACATAGTTGAATATAAATACTATATTCAATGAGTGCTTAATTTGAAAGCCATGGCTCATTATTTAAAATCTAAATCAAAAATGAAAAAAAAAATAAAAAAATCTAAAGTTTAAACAAAAATATATTATACAAAAAAGTTGTCCAAATTCAATAAATAATAACTGTAAATTTGATTTTCTTAATATTTTAGCTTATATTTTAAAATATATCAATATATTTTAGAAACGTATTTAATTTAAAAAAAAAAACATTAAAAATAACTGTTCCAACTCTACCCAAAAATCAATTCTAGAATAGTTAAAAGGGCATCTTTTTTTTTTGGATCAAACAGCTTGTTTAGTATAAAACTAAAATTCCAAAATTCTAAGAAATTTCATCCATAAACATTGAGTTAACTTCAGTACATTTGACTTCAATGGTGTTGGATTACTATTACCTTTTCTAACTATTCTGCGTAGATTTGAATTTTAAAAGAAAGAATTTCATATTAAATTTAAAAATGTTATGGGGTGTAATGGTAAAAGAAAGACTTTTAAATTTAAATTTAGAAATTTATAGTTTAAAAAATGATTTTTTGGGCTTAATTTTAAATGAAAATCCAACCTATTATGTAAAATCATAAAATGTAAGGCGGATGGAATATCACAACAGTTTTCACCTTCAGATATTTTCAATGTACCATAAAGGCATATGTGACATTTTATAAATATTTAATAATAGAGATACAAAGATATAACATAGCTATGAGCATACACAATCCAAACTCAATGAAACACAACAATGATACGTATTCTAGAGAATCAGACACATAAGTTAGAATTTAACGAAGCGCGTATAGAAATCTTGTCGCTATTGTCAAATTTTGAAAATCTTTCCTAGGTAACAAAAAAAAAGAAAATTTGAGACAATCTCTCAAAGCATAAATAAAAAAAACCAATAGGGGAATTATTTTCCTTCTTACCTTGTCATTGCGTTGCACGATGATGACAATGAGAAAGGTGAAGGTTGTGCATGGTGACGCCAAAGATGGTGAAAGCTGTGAAATCCGTTTTCTCAAACGAACAATGCTATTCGCCAATACTAGCTCAACTTACAAAAAACATAGTCCAGAATGGTTATGAAATGAATTTTCTTATATAATACCAATTTGGGTGTTGGAAATGAGTTATGTGAATCAGTTACCACAAAACAAATCCAAGTCCCTTAGATGTCTTAATCAAACTTATTATTGTTACTCGGTTAACAAAGATATTATGTTGTTACTCGGCTAACAAAGCAATCTTAAGATATTGAATGTGATTATCCTTTAGTGATTAAGTGTAGAAACATAAAGCATAAAGAAAATAACATGTACACATATGACACCAAGATTTACCGTGGAAACCAAATTTGGGAAAACCACCAATTACAACCAGTTACAGTTTTTCACTCTTATGAAGTGAACCCTGTTAGGAGCCAACCTTGTTAAAGGTTACAAAACACACTGTTAGGTGTGACCCTGTTATAGGATTTAATCATCCTGTAAGGAGTGGCCTTGTTAGAGGTCTTCAAACACTTCAATGTATAAATGCCACCTTGTGAGAGGATTTATGAAAAACTGTTAAGTCTACTCTGTAAAGAGATTTGGATCACTGCTACAATTGTTAGAGAGTAACAATGAATTGACCTAGTTAAAGAAGCAGTTGTCTTTGCTAATTCAGATCTCTATTCTGGTTTTAAACTGGATCCTTATTGATCAAATATTCTATTGCGGATTGGTCTGGATGTTTTTTCCTTAATCAGAATCCCATCTTATTTTGCCTTCACTCTTCATATCAAAAACTCTACCACTTTTCACACATTTAATGCAAACTTGACCCTGTATATATATATGATAAGCCTTGTCAAGTCGGCTTGAATAACCTTCTAAATAAACAATAAAACTCAAATTTGTTGGCTGCAATTAGCCAATTAAACATAAAGTGTAAACTTTTGTTAGTCAGCTGACACTAAATGCATAGCTTGGTTAACACTGCAATCCTTCAATGCCCAGCCTTACTGTATTGCCCAAGTGAAATCAGTTAGTACTGAAGATCACTTGGCTGATACTGGAGTCTTCTTCAATTCCTGAGAGAGCTCGGCATACACTGAATGTTCTCAGTTAGGATTAGACATTTATGTAACATCACTACATTTGTGTGTGTGTGTGTGTGTGTGTGTAACATCAATGAAAATACACAATTGAATAATTGTCTTCAACAATCTCCCTCTTTGGCATTGATGGAAACAAAACATGTCATTATACAAAGAATTTTTAGAGCAACAGAAACAAGAATAAATTTATTAATTTCCTTAGCTTCATTATGATTATCAAGTTTATAATGTCCTTAGCCTTATTCTGATTCTCATCCAGAAAACTCCCTCTATCTTCACAGTCACTGAAATACAAAATTCTCCCTCTTACATCAATCTTAGTTTCTAATAAAATTTCTCCCTCTGATATATTGATTTCATTGGCATGACATCAATAATCTCTCCCTCTTTGAAATCCAATACCAAAGACTCCATCCAATGAAGTGAAGGCATTATATTTTTCCATTAGTATGCACAAAGAAAAACATGATCTACACCATTGGTTATCACTACACCGACGGACAGGGAACAACACTAATCGATGCCAAGGTTACCCGACAAACACTTTTCAGTGTTATCCGATGACAAAAAGGTAAATGGAACTCGACGAGTAACAATAGTGCAACCTGACAAAATAGCAAAGAGAGGAACTCAACAAACCAAGGGAACCCGATGGACAGTTCAGACAAAGGAACACCAACAGAATTCAGTTCAACCCGACGACCAAGAACCGATAGTCAGTTAAATCACCGAAGTTGTATTTATATTTTCTTGATTTACTTTTAAATCCATTATGTGTGGAGGAAGCAATGTATCTAATATTGTTTTAATTAGTTTTACTGATTTAAAACATGCAAACTAAAGATCAAGGTCAAGTTATAAACCTTGAATCTAAGAGTTAACATTGTAATGTGTGATTCTAGAATAGGTCAAAGAATTGTATAAATAGATGCTCAATCTATTAAGAATAAAAAGTTGTTTAATGAATATTGTAGCCACAAAGTGCATCTAGAGAACAGACAAGAGAATTCATGCAGAAGGACAGAAATAGAATCAAATCAGTTTCAAGAATAGAACAGAGGCTACTGACGAGCAGAGAAAAGGTATTCATCAATCACTTAAGGTGATATTATTATTCTGAGAGCTTTAATTGATCTGTAATTATAAATTGTAGATTGCATACAGTCGGGTCAACATTTGTACTCATTCTAACAAGTGTAGTATGCATATGAAATCCTTTCAAGAAAGGTGGACTTAACAGTCTTATTGTAAATCTTATAACTGAGTGCACACTTAATTCAGTGTTGCTAAAGCTCTTAATAGAGTAGATCTTAATAGGTCTCCACCTTAATACTCTTAACAGGGTAGATCATCAGAAGCGATCAAATTGTAAGCCTTAACTGGCTCCCTTCCATTCTATAGATAGTGAAGTTTTGTGGGTGCCATCCCCACCGCAGTTTTTACTTCCTAACAGAAGTTTTTTGTGATACTATATCTTGTGTTATGTGTTTATAATTTTCATGAATGTTTCTATGAATGTTGCAAGCTATTAAAGATTATGAATGAACAATACATGCATAAGGATTAACAATAGTAATGGTCGGTAATACAGTAATGAATGATTACTAAAGATGAATTTTGAAAGGTGTTAAAAGTTTTAGAGGTATTGATTCACCCCTCCCCTCTTAGTACTACTTCCGATTAATTCCAACAATTGGTATCAGAGCTAAGTCTCTTCTTGGAAAGCTTAAGGCCCCATTTGGTTGAGGGGTGGAATTGGATTTTGATGCCCAAAACCAATTTTTGGGTTCAAATCCACCGTTTGGTGCGTTAAAACAATAACCCAAATATAGTTTCCATCTTCCAATTTTGGGCTAAAATGAGTGTTTCCAACTTCCATCCAAATAGGTGGAATAGGATTTCAAAACCTGATTTTATGTTTTTGTTAACCTCATTTTATAATTTTTTTGGGTCCATGGGTCAAATTCCAATTCCCCAACCAAATCGGGCCTAAAGGCTTAAGAGCAAAGATCATACAATGGAGAAGTACAAACTTGATAAGAATATTGAGAACAAAAAGCTTGAGATATAGATGTTCTATGAACAGTATAAAGAAGCTAGAATCAACATGAGAGAACTGTTGAATGAGAGGAAAGGTATGGCAACTCGGAACAATGAAAAGAATTATGAAGAAGAAGAGATTCCATATTTCTTTGAATCTTTAGGATCAAATGCAAGTAATACACCATATACATCAGAAGAGAACCTCACAAATCTAAAGGAGATCAATCAACATCTGTCAGAGCAAATAAAGATGTTCCAAATCAGTCAAGAGAGCTAGATGGTAAGAATGATTGATGTGATGAGTTCTTCTAGACAAGATGAAACAGAAAGAACACTTGTTATTGATGACAGAAGGAAGATCACAGAAAAGCTGCAAGATAAGGAGTTGGAAATTCAAAGACATTTTGAGCATCACCATGATCTCACAAATCAGATTATTCTTATGAGTCAAGAAGCAAACAGAACAAATGTGGAACTCGTTGAGAGAATACAGATTATCGGTGAACTAAGAAAAGAGAATGAAAAACTAAAGCATGAGGTAAGAATTTAGCAACAACATAATGAAGTTATCAGAAAGGCTGAAGAAAGCAATAAGAGAATGGATGATTTTCTTGAAGGACAACAAAGAGTCAAGAGCAACAACGGTTTAGGCTTTACTGAAAATGGAGAATCATCAAATCAAGTTAATCCAAAGAAAGTCTATGAAAATCCAAGACCAAGAAAGCTGACATGCAAGCACTGTGGAAAGAAAGGGCACACATCAAATGTATGCTAAGGTAAAAAGAGAGGTATTCCTAAATCTACATCTACATTCATAGGATTTTGTTATAAGCGTAACAAGAAAGGACATAAGGCTTATGAATGCAAGACTAAGATAGAACAACCAAAGAAGGAAACCTACATGGACAAATATTTTCCTACCTGCAAGATGAATGGGCACACATCTAAAGAATGCTGGAAAAAGAAAAGGCAAGCATGGAAACCTAAAGGACAAGAAACTCCTTATCAACCAAACAGAATCGGTAATCAATATGTATGAGATTAAAATACATTGACAAACTATACAGCATGTGGTAGATATGGTCACATTTCTATAAACTGCATGAGAGGATGGACCAAAAGGTCTAGAGGCTGGTCAAACCCTAGAATGGTATGCTTACACTGTCATAAAGTTGGTCGCCTCAAGAAATATTGCAAAGACCGAATGACAGAGACAAGCACATATCCCAATGGAAACACCATTGAAGATATCCGGAGGGCTAGAGACAAAATATGGATAAAATCTTCAAGCAATGATGAAGCTAGACCTAGCAATGCAAATTGTGACACCCCATCCAATGGATCCGGTGACATCACCACCCTCACTTAAGCTGAACAAGTAAGTATGGAACTGCATTACACTAATTCATATTTTGCATCAGTTCCATTATACAATTGATAGATAGTCAAAATCTGCATAATAAAGATGCATATTATGTTACTTGTTCCAACTCTAAGAAAATAACCCTGTTGGTATACACATATCGATAATCATCAGTGAAAATAATGGATGAGTTATCTACACTTACCAAAAAATTGTCGGTCAACACATACAACGGCTAAGTTACCAATGTAACCTGACACCCGTCGGTAAGGAAGCAAAGTAAAAAGTTGTCATGATAGAATACCAATATCTGTCGATAAAAGAAAAATGGTCAATAGCTATCCTAAGAATCATGTCAACACCAACGATGATTTTGAAAGTCTTCCTGACGAAATCCATCTTCATGTCCCGACAAGTCATTGAGAATTTATGACAAAGACTTAGGGCAAAAAGTCTATAAATAGACGATAGGACAACTTCATTTTGCACTTGTGATTTGAAGAGAAAGCAGAGAGAAAAATAGAGCAATTGAAGAGAAAAAAGAAAAAGCGTCCTCGACTTGATTCAACACACAGCAACCAGATCATTAACCATTATCACATATCAGAGTAAGTACCAAGGGCACCAAAAGCACTTTGTCATTATTTTCAAGAAAGCCCTAAAACTTGAAAAATAATGGCAACCACCTCCAGAACTGCCAAGATCAAGAATGATAAAAGGAATTTTGTTAAGTTGATTAAGAATAGCACATGTGTCGAGCCTAAGTATAAGATCTACCCAGAAATTGCATCATAACCCAATGAAACCAGAGCATTTTCAAAAATACCACCTAGGGTTCTCTCATAGAAGACATTAGGTCTTATATTCACTGCAAGATCATAGAGATAGGTGATCTTGAAATGGATGAAGCTTATAAGAAGCTTTGTGATGTCAAAGGGAAACTAAAGGAAGAGAAAAAAAACTTGGAATTCAAAGGGTTAACTAATGCCCTACATTTCCCGAGGGAATTCAAAACAGACTGGATAAGGTTAGTCTTGAGCAGAATGCATGACAAGAAGCTATGGCTAGACCAACCCAAGAAAATAACCAAGGATGTCCTTCACGCTGTCACTGGTTATCTGATAACCAACAAACCTAGGGAACACAAGCATCCCTCCATGAAAGAAGTTGAAAAACTCACCAAAACACAAGGGGACAAAAGAGGTCTAAAAGTAAACACCATCACCGATGAAGAGCTGAAATTCGGTGCATGTGTAATTGGGTATAATATTTTTCAAGAAAGAAAATTGAACAACATATCTACAACATCAGTAAGCACGAATTACAAGATAGTGACCAAAGGAATTCAAATGGATCTGCGTGAGATCCTGTTAAAACAACTTGACGAGAAAATGATCACAATCAGGTCTACAAAGACCAACACATGTAAGTTCAGCTCGCTTATCATGTGTATCTTTTTCTATTTTCAAGAATACTTTCCTCCAGTAGGAAAAGTAAAATGGGACAGTACCAAACCAGTAACACAATAGATTAGTGAACTGATTAAGTCACTAGGGGAAAATTTTGAATCTGTTATGTCTGCATACTTCCTTGAGTTCAAGTAAAAGATGATGGAGAGGACTAGGATTCCTGAACAACTTGTGGAAAAACATAAGGATGAAATATGTCTTATGGTGGATACTGATTTCACTCATATCAAATTAGTTGTACCAAGAACAGCTTGGTTAGCACCATTAGATTATGAAATAAATATTGATCAGGCTACAAGTGCAATTGATGCATTAATAAATGAGCCTGTTGACAGCAAGCAACCTAGGTTTGGAACCTATGAAGAGGCCAGGTCTAAGATAAAAAGAGGCCTAGAGATAAAGAAGATTGTAAAAAAAAGGATAAAATGGTTAAGAATCTCAAGAATATTCTATCAGTTACAGAGGAAGAACAAGAACAACCAGAGGAAACCGATGAACAGGGCACCATCAGTCAGGAACAAGAAGAACAAAAATTAGATTCTAAAGAAACTGAATCTTATACACCTCCACTTCCACCTCCTACAAAGAAGCAGAGGACAAGGATTCAAACCACTGCAACCAATACAACACCTCTTAAGAAAGGTCAAGTAAGGACCTACATGAGGAAGCAGCCAGCCAAGAGAACAAGGCAACAAACTGTGAAAATGACATGCCCAAAGAAGAGGAAAAGGTTGGTTAGAACTAAGGCTAACATTGAGGATTCCAAAGATGATGATCCTAGTGTAGCAAAGAAAAATTACAGAAATAGAACAATTGAAGAAATAGCTGAGGCAATTGCTACAGATGGTACATTTATTGATAAGAAAATCAGACAATGGGAAACACTTAAACTGGGGGACCAGAATAAGATACAAGAAGCAATCATCAAGTCAATGAAAATTTTCAAATATGTACTAGCTGAATTCATCAACCAAATACCAAAAGAGTTGGGTAATAGAATATCTCAACAATGGTCATATGCTCTACAGACTAAAAGAGAAGCAAGGGAGAGGATAGTGGTAACACTAATGCCTCCCGAATCTAATATTGAAGAAATTAGAGAGATATTAAAGAAGCATTCAGGTAAATTTGTAGCTAAGATAAGGGCATACAAAGTACTAGAAAACAAATTCATATAACTAGATACAATTACTGAAACTAAATGGAGACAACTCCTGGATCTACCGGCAAAGTCAACAAGTGGTGAGAATCAATTACTTCTCACCAACACACCTCATAGAGAGGAGGATATAGATAATGAAAGTCCTTAGCACATTTCTCTGGATAATATAGAAGACATGGAGCCAATAGATTTGGACAAAGTAATGGATAGTCTTGACATTCAAGACATCACAAATTATGACTCTGATAAAGATCCACAGAAGAAAGATGAAGTAATATTCATTACACTTAAGGATCAGGGAGAGAAACTAGAATTGAATACATCAAATGATAAAGATATGAATGTTGTTGATGAGACATGGCCAAACACTTCAGTCATGGACATAGTAGAAAAAGACCCTGCATAGGAGATACAAAAAGATGAGGATGTCACTGCTCTAAAAGATCAAACCGGCGAGCAGGACACCACTCTTGATACAGCCCAAGCTACAACTCAGAGTAACATGCCTGTATTAATGAAGGCAATCAATATTTTGGAAGGTAATACTGCAAAGGACACATCCACACCTGAGGAAAAGGGTGATGGAGAGGCAAAAGACACCACAGATAATATAGAGGATACAACTACAGAAAAAGATGCAACCGACAATCAAAAAGATACTTCTACTGATCAAAATAAAGGGGACACATAGACATAAAACGGTGAAGAAGCAAAGAAAGATGAGAAGGAGAAGAAATCAAAATAAAAATTTGTAGAGACACCCAAGGTTGAAGGAGAGACGTCTTCACAAAACTGACAGGTGCCACCCGAGTAGAAAACACAAGAAGCATCTTCCACAAAACCTTCACCAAGAACTTCAGAGAGAACAAATGAACTAGCTATGGTAGTTCATACCTCTGCATCCCCACAAATCTCAAAGAAGAAGAAGGGCAAGTATAAGAATCCAGTAACTTTGGATGAAATCATTGAAATTCCAATTTGTGATCCAAGGACAATGGATCCAACTGAATTGACCAAATATGCAAGACTCTGTGAGAGAAAATCCATTCGAGACAAACTAAAGAAAGCAACAAAAGAGGCCAAGGTACTAGAAGTAGCAAGAGGAATACTTCAACAAATAGTACCTGATGTAGAAATTGATTAGACCACCCTAATGCTCGATCAATTGGTGGTACTCACAGATGCAATAACATCTCAGAACATAGATGCTGAGAAGGTCATGGAAGAAAGACTTGAACAAAAGTATGAGTTCAAGCTAGCCGAGAAGATAAGCCAGGAAGCTGCATTGAAAAAGGTAAAGCTATCTGAATTGGTAAGCACACTTGAACCAATCATCTCATAAGCTATTACTTTGATACATAAATTGTGTACATTAGATCAACTCACTTAGGAGTGTATCGACAAGATAGCACAAATTGATGTTGATCTTAAGTCAAGTGCACAAAGTCTCACCAATAATGAAGAAGCAATTAAATTACACAATGAGAAAATCAAACAAGCTCAGAAACTGGGATAGGACATATAGATTGTAGAGATGAAGTACATAGATGAGGTAAATGAGCTCCAAGCTCAGATCTTACCAACACTTTCACTCCTGCAACAACATGTAAAAAAGGCAAATACATTATTTGCCACCCTTGAAATGTCTGTCCTAGATAGCATTTATGATATGCATGCAAAGCTAGAGCTACAACACATGGCACTAGAACAAATGAAATAAAAATGGGAGAAAATTCTTGAAGATATCAAGACAACCCGTTCCCATATACTTGACACATTGTAAGTTGCACATTTTTGTCACAATTTTGGCATATTATAAGTTGTACATTTTTTTCATAAGTATCAAAGAAAGGGGGAAATTGATATGTTCACTCACCCCAGTTAAAAGGGGGAAATAATATATATAGTAAAAGAAAGGGGAAATAAAAGGAAGGAATAATATGTACATATAGAGCAAAGAACAAAGACTGTATAGTATACATGTACATATACTTATACTATACCGATGCATATAGTTAGGGGGAGTCATATGATGACAAGGATATAAACATAGTGTACATAATAAACACTTTAGTATTATCCACATATCATTTTTTTTATACTAATGTCAAAGGAGGAGATTGAAGGCATTATATTTCTCCATTAGTATGCAGAAAGAAAAACCTAATCTACACCATCGGTTATCACTACATCGACAGACAAGGAACAGCACTAACCGACGCCAAGGTTACCCGACAAACATTGTTCAGTGTTATCTGATGAAAAAAAGGTAAATGGAACCCAATGAGTAACAATAGTGCAACCCAAAAAAATAGAAAAGAGAGGAACCTGATAGACAAAGGGAACCCGACGGACAGTTCAGACAAAGGAACACCGACAGAATTCAGTTCAACCTGACAACCAAGAACCGATAGTCAGTTACATCTCGCAAAAAGTGGATCTAAATTTCCACGTCAGATAAATCACCGAAGTTGTATTTATAGCTTCTTGATTTACTTTTAAATCCATTATGTGCAGAGGAAGAAATGTATCTAATATTGTTTTAATTATTTTTACTGATTTAAAACATGCAAACTAAAGATCAAGGTCAAGTTGTAAACCTTGTATCTAAGAGTTAACATTGTAATGCATGATTCTAAAATAGGTCAAACAATTGTATAAATAGATGCTCAATCTATTCAGATTAAAAAGTTGTTCAATGAAGATTGTAGCCACGGAGAGCATCTAGAGACCAGACCAGAGAATTCATGCAGAAGGACAGAAATAGAATCAAATCAGTTTCAAGAACATAACAGAGGCTACCGACGAGTAGAGCAAAGGTATTCATCAATGAATTAAGGTGATATTATTATTCTAAGAGCTTTAATGGATCTATAATCAGAAATTGTAGTTTGCATATAGTTAGGTCAACATTTTTACTCATTCTAACAAGTGTAGTACGCATATGAAATCCTTTCAAGAAAGGTGGACTTAATAGTCTTATTGTAAATCTCATAACTGAGTGCACACTTAAATCAGTGTTGCTAAATCTCTTAACAGATTAGATCTTAATAGGTCTCCACCTTAATACTCTTAACAGGGTAGATCATCAGAAGTGATCAAATTGTAATCCTTAACCGGCTCCCTTCCATTCTACAGATAGTGAAGTTTTGTGGGTGTCATCCCCACCGCAGTTTTTACTTCCTAATAGGAGTTTTCTATGATACCATATCTTGTGTTATGTGTTTATCATTTTCATGAATGTTTCTATGAATTTTGAAAACTATTAAAAATTATGAATGAACAATACATGCATAAGGAAGAACAACAGTAATGGTCAGTAATACTGTAATGAATTATTACTAATGATAAATTGTGAAAGGTGTTAAAAATTTTAGAGGTACTGATGCACCCCTCCCCTCTTAGTACTACTTCCCATTAATTCCAACATGAAATTGTAATGTACCTGATGTACTAATTCATATGCAATAAGCTCTGACAATCTGCATCAACTTGTTAGATCTCTACTGTAGCTTGGTTGATGCATCACTAAACTGTGTTTTAGTGAGCCTCGGTTAGGGGAATCACCCCTATCTTTCCTCTAAGATACAAGAATGCATCCTTAGGTAAAGGTTTGGTGAATATGTCTTTAATTTGTTCTTTAGTATTCACATATTCCAACCTTACTTCCTTGTCCTAAACCAATTCACTCAAGAAATGATACTTTATTGAAATATGCTTAGTCTTAGTATGCATCACATGGTTCTTTAAAATTTTAATAGTAGTAATGTTGTCACAGTAGATAATAACTGGTTCTTTGATTTCCTTCTTCATACCTGACAACAACTGTTTGAACCATATGATATTTGAACAATTCACTACTGCAACTACATACTCTGCCTCTGTAGTAGACTGAGAAATGCAATTTTGTTTCTTAATAATCTAGGAAACTAACCTCTTTCCAAGAAATAATGCTCCACCACTGGTGCTCTTTCTATCATCAACACTTCTTGCCCAATCAGCATCAGTAAAAGTCTTCAAATCAAAGTTTTCTCCTTTCTTATACCATAATCCATAATCTTCAGTGCCCTTAAGATATCTCAGAATCTTTTTGATAGCCATCAAATGATTCTCTCTAGGGTTAGCTGAAAACCTTGCAACAATACCAACTGCTAATGCAATATCAGGTCTAGCGTGAACAACATATTGAATTTTACCAATCATGGATCTGTAGGTAGTTTGATTTACCTCCTCTAAATCATCATCCTTGGACAACTTATGTCCAGTAGACATAGGTGTCCCAACTGGTCTAGAATCGTCCATTCCAAATTTCTTTAGTATCTCTTTGATGTATTTAGACTGAGTAATGTAGATACCATCCTTCATCTGATGAACTTGTAAACCAACAAAGAATTTGATTTTTCCAAACATAGACATCTCAAATTCCTTACTCATAGCTTCAGAGAATACTTTGCATAAATCCTCATATCCAGTGAATAGTGTATCATCAACAAATATCTCTACTAATAGTATCTTGTTCTGAGGTCCTTCTTTGATGTACACAAGCTACTATTGTCATTAGTTCTCTAAAATCCAATACTTACTAGGTAACCATGCAGTCTCTCATACCAGGCTCTACGATCTTGCTTCAGTCCATACAAGGCTTTGTGCAATTTGCAAGCCATATTCATTTTGTTAGGATCAACAAAACCTTCAGGTTGCTCAATATAGACTTTCTCTTCAAGAATGCAGATTTTACATCCATTTGGTATACCTTGAGTGCTTTATGTGTTGAATATACCAGAAGAGTTCTGACTCCTTCAAGTCTTGCAACAGGAGAAAAAGTTTCTCCATAATCAATACCCTCTTCTTGAGCATATCCTTTACACACTAATCTTGCCTTGTTTCTAGAAAATTCACCTTTTTCATCCAACTTGTTTCTAAAAACCCACTTAGTACCAATTACATTCTTGTCTTTCGGTCTAGGCACAAGAGTCTAGGTTTTATTCTTTTCTATCTACTCAATTTCTTCATTCATGGTTTCTATCCAACTTTCATCATTCAAAGAATATTTAATGGATCTAGGTTCAATTTCACTAAGCAAACATGTACCTTTAAGTTTGTTCCTTGTCATTATACCTTCTGTCTGATCTCCAATTATTTTTTCAGGTGCATGATGCCTTCTGACATATTTGGCAAGTACAAGTTCCTTCTTTTTTGATTCTAGGCTTGTTCCACTTGGTTCACCATGCTCAAACATTATATTCTTCTCTTTTGACTGAGACTCGAGTTCCACTATCTGAGACTCAGTTGCCTCTGTCTGAGACTCGGTTTCCTTTGTCTGAGACTCGGTTCCCTCTGTCTAAGACTCGATTGTGACTATTAGAATCTCAGGTTGCACAGGTTGTAACAAAGTTTGTGCTAATGAATTCAGAGGTTGTACCAATGGTTGTAGTCCAATCACCATTTCTTGTGTCTTAGGTATATTATCAGGTTCATAATACACAAAGTTCTTGTAGTCCTCAGGCTCTTTACTGCTGTGTTCTTCACTTCTCTCTGCAAACTCATCAATCTTCACATGTACACTTTCTATGACTTTATGAGTAGCAAGAATCAAACATTTATATGCTTTTATTTTACAAGAGTAGCCTAGGAATATTCCTTCATTACCTTTTACATCAAATTTTCAATTTCTTTCTTCCTTCAAGATGTAACATTTACTTCCAAATGCTTTTAAATAATGAACATTGGGTTTATAGCCATACCCTAATTCAAAAGGTGTGTGATCAGTACCTTTCTTCTGTTGAACTCTTTTCAAGGTGTGAGTTGCAGTGCTGATAGCTTCCTTCCAGTATTTGGTTGCAATATTATTTTCAATCATCAAGGTTCTTGCACAATCCATAATAGATTTGTTTCTTCTTTCTGCTATTTCATTTTGATGTGGTGTACCAGGGGAAGATACTTGTCTCTTGATTCCTCTTTCATTACAGAATTGATTGAACTCATTAGAAATGAATTCATCTCCTCTATCAGATCTTAGGCACTTTATTTTCTTTTATGTTTCCTTCTCAACTCTGGCAAGGTACCACTTAAACTTATGAAAAGCTTCTGATTTTTCTTTGAGAAATAGAACAGTCATCATTCTGGAATGATCATCAACAAATATAATTAAATACTTCTCTCCAGTTTAACTTCTTGTTCTAGTTGGTCCACATAGATCAGTATGCCCTAACTCCAAGACTTCTTCAATATTGTAATTCTTTCTTTTGAAACTAGTTTTTCCCATCTTCCCAATTTGACATTGTTTGCATATTGCCAATTCAGGTTTCTTCAAAATAGGAATACCTCTTACTCTTCTGTTCTTTCTTATGTTGGCCAAGTTATCAAAATTCACATGACACAATCTTTTGTGCCATAGCTAGATTTCTTCTACTTGTGCAATAAAACATGAACTTTCGGTGAGATCGAGATAGAATAGATTACCTTTTGTTTGCATGCTAGTTCCAACTAGGTTTCCTTTACCATCCAGGAGCTAGGCCTTACCATTCATGAATTCTACCTTGAAACCAATGTTATTCAGTTATGATACACTCAGTAGATTATGCCTTAGTCCTTCAACCTAATAAGCATTATCACATTTGATTCCTTCAGTTAGAGCAATACAACCTTTACATTTCACATATCCAGGTTCATTATTCCCAAATTTGACACTCCCACCATCATATTGCTCAAGATGTTTAAATTTAGTTTTATCACCAGTCATGTGGTGAGAACAACCACTAGCAATTATCCAAGTGTCATTAACATGAGAGAAAAGTGTAGTCTTTTCATTTTCTTCATTGCCTGACTCATCCTTAATAGCAATGTAAACCATTTCATCTTCATCTTCATCACTATCAGAATCTTTTTCAATATAGCAAGATTTCTTACCTTTGTCCTTGTAGCTTTTGTAACTTTTTAAATATTTCTTGCCTTTGTACTTGTTTAACTTTCTCTCATTTTGTCTTCTTTGTTTGGACACTTAGCAGCAATGTGGCCAACTTCGTCACATGAAAATCAAATCAATGGTATTCTTCCTTTGTATTTCCCTTTTCCTTTGGCAGCTCTCTTTGCAAGTAGTGCTTCAATGATTTCTAGATCTTCATCATCAAATTCATCATCACTATCATTGTCAATCTATTTTCCTCTTTTATCCATCTTACCAAGGCTTAATTTGGCTTTGAATGCAGACTCAAAATTGCTAGGATTAGGAAAATAATTGTCAAAATTGTCCAACTCAAAAGTTGTTAGCCTTCCAACCAATGCATCTAGAGTTATATCATTACTGCACCTCATCTCTTGATTAGTTGAAATTCTAATAGAATAGATAGGAACTAAAGTTCTCAATACCTTACTAACCACTATTTTGTCTTCAATCTGTCCACTATAAGCTCTGATGGCACTAACATTTTTCTTGATTTTGTCACTATATTTTGTAATGTCTTCTCCTTCTATCATTTTCATCTGATCAAAATAAGCTCTAAGACTCTCTACATTGTCTCTCTTTACATTTTCATCTCCTTCATGGATATCATGCAGTTTCTTCCACATATCATAGGTAGTAGGGCAGTCCTTGACTTCATCAAATTCTGAATAGCTGAGTGAAGAAGCTATATCAATCATCATTATGTTATGATTCATCATGTCCACCATCTGATCCACATACATAGGTCTAGGTGGTTCCACATACTTGTGTTCCAAGAATTAAAAACTAGTATCTCCAATAGTAGATAGATGTAGCCTCATCAACTCTTTCCATGAAAGAAATTTGTCTTTGTTAAGCTTGGGGATCTCCCTTCTGTAAGACATATATGATCTTTAACTTAGGCCTTGAAAACTTCCATAAAAGAACCAAAAGATCTGATACCAATTGTTGGAAATGAGTTGAGTATCTCAAAGGGGAGGGGTGAATCAGTTACCACAAAACAAATCCAAGTCCCTTAGATGTCTTAATCAAACTTATCACTATTACTCAGTTAACAAAGATATTATGTTGTTACTCGGTTAACAAAGAAATCTTAAGATATTGAATGTGATCATCCTTTAGTGATTAAGTGCAGAAACATAAAGCATAAAAAAAAATGTACACAGATGACACCAATATTTACCGTGGAAACCCAATTTGGGAAAACTACCAATTGCAACTAGTTACTATTTTTCACTCTTCTTAAGTGAGCCCTGTTAGGAGCCAACCCTGTTAAAGGTTACAAGACACACTGTTAGGTGTGACCCTATTATAGGATTTAATCACCCTATAAGGAGTGGCCTTGTTAGAGGTCTTCAAACACTTCAATGTATAAATTCCACCTTGTGAGAGGATTTATGAAAAACTGTTAAGTCTACTCTGTAAAGAGATTTGGATCACTGCTACAATTGTTAGAGAGTAATAATGAATTGACCTGATTGAAGAAGAAACTATCTTTTCTGATTTAGATCTCTATTCTAGTTTTAAACTGGTTCCTTAGTGATCGAATATTCTATTGTAGATCGGTCTAGATGTTCTTTTCTTAATCAGAATCCCATCTTATTTCTCCTTCACTCTTCATATCAAAAACTCTACCACTTCTCACACATTCAATCCAAACTTGACCTTGTATATATATGATAAGTATTGTCAATTTGTCTTGAATAACCTTCCAAATAAACAATAAAACTCAAATCTATCGGTTGCAATTAACCAATCAAACATAAAGTGTAAACTGTTGTTAGTCGGCTGACACTAAATGCATAACTCGGTTAACACTGTAATCCTTCAATGCCCGACCTTACTGTATTGCCTGAGTGAACTCGGATATTACTAAATATCACTTGGCTGATACTAGAGTCTTATTAAATGCCCAAGAGAGCTTGGCATACACTGACTATGCTCATTTAGGATTAGACATTTGTGTAACATCACTACATTTGTGTATATATGTGTGTAACATCAATGACAATACACAATTGAATAATTATCTTCAATAATGGGATGATGTGTCTTGAACATCATTAGGAAAGCTCTGAGATTTGCATTTCAAGATAAGGACAAATATCATCTTTAAAAGATCCAGCTTGGCCAAAGATAAAAATATATATCTTATCATATATCCCAGCCAAAGATTAAATATTACAAACTATAAACGAACAATTGAGATTTTATTTTCTACTCCATAATTTATGGAGATAATTCAAAATAATTTAACATATTTTTTAATTTCATAATTTTTTTTCACATATTCTATCCCTCCTCATTCTAACTATGAAATTCTTTCGATTAGGAAAATTAATTGAAAATCAAAGATGTAGGACTTACATACCAAGATAATAATTTATGGGCTCTTTTTATAGAGATAACTAAATGACAAGTAGTATATGAGAGATGTAGTCCAAAACACTTGTCTCAAAGAAATTTGTATGAAGGAATCCATGATAAGGTCTTATTTATGGTGGAAAGAGGTCACCAATGCAATAAAAGGCCATCTGCCAGAGTTCAAATAGGCCCTCTTCTGCAGTGAAATTAACTTCTTCTATACATTCATTTGCACATCTAGAATTGGATGGAAATTTTATTTCCTCTATACTCCACAACATAAAAAGGTTGGTTTTCTACTGAGTTAAGCATTAACATCAAACTACCTAGCTTGAAACAATATAAACTATTGCTTTAATGGTTTTTTTAACCACTAAGATTTTATGTTAGAAATTTATTATTCTCATCCTCCCTAATCTATAGGGTAGTTACTTGAACTAGGTTTACAATTGGAGAGAATTTTACTGTTATTCCAAGGACATATTAATATAAGTGTTGATTTTGCTCAAGCTTTATAAATATGATAAAACTTTTCAAACTTTTGTATTAGTTGTTATCTCTGCCCTTCTTCTAGCATTTCTCACATTCAATTTTTGGAATCACGAAATTGTTTAGCTTTTCATCGTGCACCATGACAATGTTGGATATGTGGATAAATGATAGTATGAAATATGTTCATAAAATCAAGGTAGGGCAATTCACTCTCCTTCAATGCAATTTTTTGGATTCAACTTTTGTCTTAGTTCAGTATGTCTCATATTCAAATCTCTTCCACAAAACTGGTGTTGGAACATCAATATTCTCAATTTGTAATGGAAATTTCTACAAATCTCCACAATCAATGCATGCACCTTGTATACATTGTACATTGAACTCATCTGAATCTTCTCATTTATAACATAAAATAGACTTCACAAACTGTGTCGTACTTCCAGGGATGACCACATTTGGATTGAGTATTGTAACCACCTGGATTTGGTCTGCTCTGACCATAGACTTTATTTTCCCTAAGTGTGATCACACCCCCAATTATGTTCAAATGACCCTGTTACTGCTTGGCATAATTCTTTTGAAATCAATTTAATCTCCTAAAGTGATCAAATCACTAAATTAATTACTTTTAGCCAAAATCAAAATCAATCAAATACATGGTTAAAATGGTTAATTTACAAGGAATTAAATAAAATTCTAAATCAATTGCTCACTTGCAAAAGGAACCAATCCCCTAGCCTAATTAATTTAATTAAATTGGCTATAGTCCTATTAATTATCTAAAGCAATTAAAAGCTTAAATAATTGACATTCCTATTTTTGAATGAATTAAATAAGTTTTATTTATTTCATTAATATTCCTCTAAACCCCAACCTAACCCCCTTCAACCACTTTGACTATGGGTTTGAGCCTATCCCAACCCATTCACCTTTGCTAAATCTAATTATAATCCTAATTCTATCCTAACCCACCTTCTAATGTTGTCACATTCCATTAAGGAGTGATTAAGGACTCAACCCACTTGAGAAGGTCAAAGAATCTCAAGATTCCTTTCCTCAAGTCCACCTTCTCAAGATTGAATTGTACCTCTACCCATGCCTCTTAATTGCTCACATTTAATGTAGCATTTAATGCATTTGCCTCCACCATGCCTCATTAATGCCCAAGGCATTAATGCCTCTTACACTTATTAAATGACTTTTTCAACTCCATTAATGAACCTTGTCCCCCTCTCTCTCCTCATTTCTTCTATAAATAGAAGGGGTTTTTGAGCAAAAATAAGCCCATAATTTAGATTGAAAATACATTGTTATGCTGTTACGATTTAGATAGTTTCATTTTTACTTCATAGTTTCATTATCATGCATGGTTATAATGTTCATTTTTAGAGACAATATGCATGCTTAATGATTAACTAGTTTGTTTTAACTCAAATCTTTCATGCTAAGTTGTATATGTCACTGATAGTAGCATAATCTGAGGGTTGTTATGTTGCTTATCATACTCTTCTTAGTTAGAAAGCAATAGGTCAATTTTAGTGCTTTATATGCTCATCTAACCATGTTTTCCACTAACGTAATGACCTATTGAAGTGTTGTGTCGCAGGTAACAGGTGCAATATTTCACACACACATTTCTAGCACCCACTGTGGGGCATGATTCTGGATTTGGCCTCATTTTAACCCTATTTTTCACTAATCTATCCTCCCAGTTTTCAGGTGCGGAGTCATTCCTGGTCATTCTGGCTCGCATCTTGGATATGCCATCGCACTGTTGAAATTGAGGCTTGCATCCGGGATTTCTTGGATCATTTCTAGTTTAGGATCGCATCTAGTAGACACTCTGTCATATCTGGTAAAACAAGGTTGTATCTAGTTTTCTGTGTCGTATACTGCATTTCTAGGATCGCATCTGGTAGAGATTTTTGTGCACTTAAGTTTCTAACCTCTAATGCTTAACCAATTGTGTTTTTTTTTGGCATTATGACAACCTAACTAGTGATTACAGGTCTAGGATAAGGAGTTGGAAGACAATAATACTAACGTGTGTGGTTGCAAGGTTTTCAACTGATTTCACATACTAACCCCTTTTTCAAAAAAATTCACACCTTAAATACCATTTTCTCAAACATGTCTTAAAACAACTAGATTACTATGCTCTTTTCCTTTTAAAGGAAAATCAGAAAATCAGACATTGTTTTAAACACTTTGAAAGAATCTAGGGGATAAATGAAAAAGCAAACTCACATCATTTAATTCATTTGGAATCAGAAATTGAATAACTCAAAGCACTAAATTTTTGGGATAAATGAACAAGTACATAATTCATTTGGAATTAGAAATTGAACAATTCAAAGCATCTAACATTGTGGGAAAAATGAACAAACTCATTGTCTAAGTTTTGGAATCAGAAACTGAACAAGCAAATCATTTAAATATTGTGGAAACTGAACAACACAAATTTACTTTCAAGCATTCTATTTTCCCTAAAGTAGGAACATCATAAATCAAGCACAACATTAGTTGAGGGAACGAACTGTTTGATTGACTTTGTTTTGGGAGAAAACAGCATGGATTAGGAGAGTATGCTCTTCGAAGGAGGAGGAATTAGAAATATACACGCCCTTCACTCGCCAATAATTTGTATGCTTATTTAATAGTAGAGGGAATTTTGGTTGAGGAAAAAATCTCCCGGGAATGACCCTAGTGAGGACAGGTTTTACGCCAATCCTTCCAAATCACTATAAATAGTTGCTTCCTTGTAGGCTAAAGCCTCGGAAGATGGAATTGGTTTTGTTCTTCAAATTTTGACATCATTCCTTGAACATGCTTGGGTATGTGTAGAGCGGAGCCACTTGAATCTTTCTTACAAGACTACACATATTTAAGTACTCATAGGGCTATACGCCTTAATTTTGCCTTGTGTAATTCTATGGGGGATGGTTTCGAACAAATTGCCCAATCATAGACAACACTTAAATTGAAAGAATTCTTGATTCACCCCTAAAAGAGTGATAATCCTTGTGCAAGACAAAAAGTAATTTCCCTAAGACACTCATCATATCGTGCCCTCACTTGCGTTTGGAGTCGGCTAATACAGCATCATGACTGGAGCCATTGCGTGCTTGGTGGTGGTTGTTTTTTTATTAGCATTTGAGTGTGTACCTAAGTCAACGGGCAAGGATTTTCATCCTCCACCTAGGAAATAGGGCATAAAGATGTGTTTGTTCACCCTTTAACAATGCAATGATGCTTGACATAACTGAAAGATCATTAAAAAGATAGCATCTTCAAACAAGAAACAAACTTCAATCCTTGGTGTATACATGTGTTTTTCACCCACTGACAGGTCTCAGAACTCAATCTGCAAACAGATGAATTTCATGCACTTCCAAGATGAATTTTTCAAAACTGACACAGCAATAGGGAGACCACAAAATCCAACAAGGACAAACTAAAAAGCCAAAAGGGTACCCAAATCAACTGAGTTTTCCTGAGAAACTATTCTGCAAATGCCTATTGTCCTAGATGCGAGCTCCCAGATGGGAGCCTAGAAATATAGTATGCGAGCTACTAATGACCCTAGATGCGAGCTGGAACCCTAGATGCGATGATGTGTTGACCAGATGCGAGCCAGGATACTAGATGTGAGCCAGGATACCAAATACAATCCAGGAAATATGTGTAGTCTTGCAAGGAAGATTCCCATGCCCAGATCTGAAGAATCAAAATACCCACAGTCATGCTTCAAGTATAATGGTAAACAATCTCATGAAGCTCGTGGTACACATGGGCTAGGATACAGTTGCCCCATGCAAATATCCACCTATGGACAACTATCTGCTCTAGCATGTCCACCCATCCAACCATGAACCAGTGTTGTCCTCTGTTTTGCATTAGGATGCCACCAATCAAACCTACTAAATATATAGATAATCAATCATAATGATCGGACATGTAGTCCCAAGAAAGGTATCTCTGATCTATGGTATCATCTTGGAAATACCGATGAGCTGCACCAATAGCCACGGCTGAAGTCACCTCAAAGTGCACCTAGCAGCCCATAATGGAAACACGCAGTATACGCCATACATCCTCCAGAGTAATTGTAATCTCCCCGGTCAGGAGATGGAAGGTGTTGTGCTCTGAGTGCCATCTCTTGGCAAGAGAAGTCAGCGGCCCCCAATTTACCCCTATATCGAGTAAACCAATCAAGGATTGTAATCCACAGCGGATCACTATCTCCTGCTCGTCATCTGATAAAAGTATGGACAAGGAAAGCATGCTACCTGGGTATTTACCCAGGAAAGCTACTACCTCAAAATATGCATGTTTGGCACATAAAAAGATAAATTAGTGTTCTATCTACAAACAAAGATACAAACTTGAGACCAACTCAGTGATTCAGGGTCCGTAGTAGATAAACATTTCAAAATGGATAATTTTCTAAGTCTAAAAATGAGATGTGATCTTTAAAAGGCAGGGTGCAATCTCTTTTGCCAGATGCGATCCTAGAAAAATAGGATGTGATGGTGAATAATGGGTGCGATCTCAAAAATCCCGAATGTGACCCCAAAAATGGGGTACGACCATGGAGGGACAGGAAATGACACGAACCAATTTTCAACTTTAAAACTAAGCTAAAACAATGTAACTGGATGCGATTCAGGAAATCCTAGATGGGACTAAGAAATTTAGGAAAGTAGGATGCGATCCCAGAAACACAGGATGTGATGCAGGTTTAGCAAGGTGCGATCCAGAATCTCGGATGTGACCCATAATTGCAAGGGCTGTAAAAGCTGTAAAAATGCATAAAATTCAAATTTGCAAAATTCACAAGGTAGTTTTCCTAGTACTTACCGGAGGTGCATAATCGGTCGGGCCCTGATGATGACGGCTGAGATCGAAATGATGCTTCCTAACTGGGACCACCATCTTCTTTGCAGAGTTCTCAAATTTACTATAGGAAAGAGTGAAAATGAAAAGTAAAATGGTAATTTTTGAGATATATATTGGTCTTTTGAGCTATTTAGGAGTTCCGAAACTCCTCCCAGGCAACTGAAACTCCATTTTTGTTCTCTTTTTTATCAATTGGGAACCAAATCAAAGGTGCCTAAGGTATTTTATGCAGTACAATAACATTTTTTTGACAGCTCCTGAAAATGCTGATTTGCTCGATTTGTTCCAAAAATCTGTCAAATTGCACATTTCATCATAAATCTTGGTCTGACATCATTTTATCAGTCTCACCACTCACATTTTCACGTAATCAACTTGGTTCTCATGTGTTTACTCTTAAACACACCCCCATTTCTTCACTTCTTCTCATCTATGCTGACCTATCCGTTCCATGCAAGTGATACATCATTTCAACAAAGGGATTTCATTTCTTTCCTTTGATTTTGTTCCCGAGGGGGCATGATCACACTATATTCAATCAAATTTTTTCTCGAAACAGCGTCAAAAATGACTTCGTTATCAAAAAACTAGGGGCATGACAATTTCCTTAACTAAGTCAGAACTGTTGGATAGAAAGCTTTGGTTCTCATAAGCTGGATATCTTATGTTTCCTCATTTTAAGAGATTCTTACTAAGCTCCTGGCAGCTTCATACTGGATTTTGGACGACAACCAAGTTCAGAATCAGTATTATCAATCTTTGGATGACAACCATGTTCAGGATTGCTATCTTTAAGATCTTTTATTGACCTTTGTATGACAACCAAGTGCAAATTCAAATCTATCAGTTTAGTTCAATCAAGTGTGAGACTGATCTCATCAGGTATTTCATTTTATCATGAGCGAAATTCTCAATCTTTCTGAAGTCAAAATCAAAAACTTTCTTTGAATCAATGCACTGCTCGCACATCAATTCAAAGAGGGGCAAATGTAACCACCTGCATTTGGTCTTCTCTGACCATAGACCCTATTTTCCCTAAGTGTGATCATACCCCCAATTATGTTCAAACAACCCTATTACTGCTTGGCATAATTCTTTTGAAATCAATTTAATCTCCTAAAGTGATCAAATCACTAAATTAATTACTTTTAGCCAAAATCAAAATCAATCAAATACATGGCAAAAATGATTAATTTACAAGGAATTAAATAAAATTCTAAATCAATTACTCACTTGCAAAAGGAACCAATCCCCTAGCCTAATTATTTTAATTAAATTGGCTATAGTCCTATTAATTGTCTAAAGCAATTAAAAGCTTAAATAATTGATATTCCTATTTTTGAATAAATTAAATAAGTTTTATTCATTTCATTAATATTCCTCTAAACCCCAACCTAACCCTCTTCAACCACTTTGACTCTGGGTTTGAACATATCCCAACCCATTCACCCTTGCTAAATCTAATTCTAATCCTAATTCTATCATAACCCACCTTCTAATGTTGTCACATTCCATTAAGGAGTGATTAAGGACTCAACCCACTTGAGAAAGTCAAAGAATCTCAAGATTCCTTTCCTCAAGTCCACCTTCTCAAGCTTGACTTGTACCCCTACCCATGCCTCTTAATTTCTCACATTTAATGTAGTATTTAATGCATTTGCCTCCACCATGCCTCATTAATGCCCAAGGCATTAATGCCTCTTATACTTCATTAATGAGTTTTTCAACTCCATTAATGAAACTTGTCCCCCTCTCTCTCCTCATTTCTTCTATAAATAGAAGGGATTTTTTAGCACAAATAAGCCCATAATTTAGATTGAAAATACATTGTTATGCTGTTAAAATTTAGATAGTTTCATTTTTACTTCATAGTTTCATTATCATGCATGGTTATAATGTTCATTTTTAGAGATAATATGCATGCTTAATAATTAAATAGTTTGTTTTAACTCAAATCTTTCATGTTAAGTCATATATGTCACTGATAGTAGCATAATCTGAGGGTTGTTATGTTGCTTATCATACTCTTCTTAGTTAGAAAGCAGTAGGTTGATTTTAGTGCTTTATATGCTCATCTAACCATGTTTTCCACTAACGTAATGACCTATTAAAGTGTTTTGTCGCAAGTAACAGGTGCAATATTTCACACACACAAGTATTGTCATAGTTTTTTTATATGATTGCAAGTATATATGAAATTCAACATGATTTCGACAGCAACAAGTTCACGTACCTTATTTATGCATACAAAGAAAGGGAACAACCTCTCAAACATTCTCTGATACTTTTTCACATCTGAAAATTTCTTGCTTGAATGCTTCAAATAGTTCACTTTGTGTTGTATCTACAAAATGTTTTGGATGTGAACTTTTCATACCAATTTTCTTCATCTTTCATCTATATAGTGTCCCTTCTATTAAAATAAATATGAGAGTGGTTGATCCAATATTCAATGACCCATTTTTTTACATCTTCAGAAATTTTGTCTTTTTTAGGAAGTCTACAAATATTTACCCAATTCTTTTCAATATCTTCATCCAACATATTTCTCCTCCTAATATATCTTTAAAAAAAATTTCTAGGCACATTCAGTGATTCAAAAATTGCTTGAACTTGTCTTCTATGTGACAACCACTTACTAGAAATCATAGTCATTAACGCTCTACTTGCAGCACTTGAATCTTATCCTCGACTTGTAGTATTAATAAGGTTCAATGCATCTTACAAATTTTCAACTATTGTTTCTTTTACATGACCTCCTGAGCTTTTCCTATTATCAACACCCAACAACTCCAAAACAATGGTCATTTCTCTTTTACTGAATAACTTAGCAAATAATTGTGCTCTTCAAACCACAGATTTCTTTTCAAAATATTTCTCACATATTTTTGCAATGCAATTTAATTGTGATTCCAAGTACGATGTGTTCAAATGAAATTTGACTAAAAAGAGAATCCTCATTCATCTCCATTAAATTTTTCATACTAGAAGAAATATTTCTACCTTGACTACTAGCAATTTTTTCCCCTACTTGAGTTGTCTCTTCTTCATCATCAATAGGTTCTTCTTCAACATCAATAGGTTGGTCTTGATTACGTTTAGTATGACCTTTGATTTTTTCATCCCTTATTGGATCATATTTTTTTCTCTATTCCTTTTATTCCCCATTGCACAAAGTATTGAAATCCACTTTCCAAAAATATTTTTAATACTCCTTAAGGATAAAAATCGTCTCCTTCAAAAAAAAATCGCTTTAATGTACTCCTTGAGTTTGATTATAAATGAATATAAATTTTTTTAAAATAAAAAAAAACTAATCCTCATATATATGAGGATAAAGTGAGTGGTCGCTCACCCACACAACTACTCCCAGGTCAGCATGTACTTACATGTATTCGATCGATTAGGATTTGATCGAATCCTACTTGGCCAAGTCATCTTATGTGGCATGCCATGTGGTAGCCAAGTCACTAAAATTTGCCAAATTGCAAAAATTTTAACTTTTGTATCTGATTTCTCCATCAAAATTGTACTTCTTGAAAAAACTAAAAATACCCTTTTGTAGAGATCGAAGTCAAGAATATGGTCATATCATTTTTATAGTATTTCAATTAGAACTATTATATTATAATTACAAAATACTGCAAGTAGGTATATTAACATTCGAGAAGACGTTGATTCGGTAAAAGAAAAAAAATAGTAAATCATATTAGAAAAAATTACAAATTGCATGGAACACTAGAGGAGAGAGACCTCTTCAAGAATGTATAGATTTTTTGGGAATGATGTAGATTGGATAGGGCAAATAAGGTGGGAGACAAAAACTGTCAATTTTAGGAAAGTTTGACTTTGAATTGTTATAACGAAGAAAATATACATTAGAAACCAATCTTTCTTTTTTTTTACACTCGCTATACATGTCAACTAAAACATATTTTAAAATCAGAGGGAAAAAAATATATTTACATGTAGTTTTTTGGTGGGAGGTAGACCCCCTAATTTGCAATATTTTCAGCAATTGAAAAATGGACTTTAAAAATTAAAAAAACATATCAATTTTTCTTCAATTTTTTTAATAAAATAGTAGTCATAAACTTCATCCAGTTTTACACATTTCATTAGTTTACATTATCTTCAAATTCTAAATAAAAATATCACTTTTGTGTCATTGAAGTTGAATATTTTTGGTGATATTAGCATTTTCCTTTATAAAAGTGTGACACAAATTTGTACTTTTACCCGTGTGTGTGTGTGTGTGTGTACCCATATATATATATATATAATATGTATATATATAATGTGTGTGTGTTTGTAGTATGTATGTATTTATTTATTTATTTGTATTTGTGTGTATAGAAAAAAATTATGCTTGCTGAATACTCATAGACATTGACTTTAGCTTTTGTTGTGACTTACACGAAAAATGAAACAAAATTTATTTCATTTCAAAACATGGATTCATTACTCCTTAATAATATCTACTTCTCAAAAATAAATTTTGGATCAAGCTATAATAAATAATGTGTTCCCTGCATTAGATATGTGCCTTGTGGAAGTTATCTCCAAGTCTCCTTTGACAAAAGTTACTAGAGAAAGATTCTAAGCTTTTACTACACTGAATAATGATACCAGACTTTCAAGAATCAATACCTATGCATGTGCTTTGTTTAATAGTCACACTTTCATGGTTTTTTATTTTTCGAATGGAGTGGGAGTGCGAAAGATGGAGGCCCCAATGGTCACCTGCAAAAAAAATTGGAGGTTGTAGGGACAACTCTGGTGGATGTGGGTCCTTTCAGAGACATGGATTGTTCACCTATCATTTCCATTTGGCATCCTAATGGCCCTTTAATAGAGAAACTCAACTCAGTTTCAAATGTGGAGACCCAATATTAGAGCTGATAATGAAAATGATTCCTTCAAAGGATCATTTGGGCATCCCTCAAGGCATGGTAGGAGTTGGGAGAAGCGAGACATGGGTCTTACTATGAACAGTGGCTATGCGAGTTGATAGATAAACCCTTAGTGTGCTTGCAAGCCTACTAGGACTCTCACTGTTCCTAGCCTTCACAAGATCCTACCCTCTCTTCTAGGATCTTTCAAGCCCTTTCTTAGCTCGCATAGGACTTCTCCAACACCACTCTATAAGTTGGTGAATTTTTTTTGCTTCACCTTGGGGTAACTATCAACAAAGTTCACTTCACTCCTTTACTCCTTCTTGGAAGACTCCAAGTGCATTTTCAAATCCTCTTCATCACAAGTGTTTTAGGGTGTGTAATTCTTGCTAAGACAACTTCTTTCACTCCATATGAGCCCATTTGAATAGGGCATCAATGGTTTTCCAAATGATCTCAAGACCTTAGGTGAATTTGGTATTTTAGGCCTAATACATCAATTAGCCCTAATCAGTGAGTTTTTCACACTTCTTTCACAATTTTCCCACATAACCCCAAAAAAAATTGGATATTGTGACACCCTTTTCCAAGACATTAAATATTTTGGTTGTCTTAGGTTTCTAGGGTCTTTGTACACTGAGTTCCTAGAATTAAGGGCTAATAGGGCTATTTTTGTGCAGTTTGATGATTTCTACCTAGAAATGTATCTTAATAGATTGTTCAATGCTTAATATTTCTAGGAGGTATCTGTAGGACCTCTGTGCTTCTGAAACAATGCTTGGTTCCATTCTTCCAATCCTTCCCCTATAATCAAACACCATTAGATCTCTGGCAAACACCTAACCGAGTGCATAGGACTCGCCTAGGGCTTGCCTTTAAAAATGGATAACTTCCTCCTATGGACTCCTACACTCATATATACACTATAAATAGGCTCCCCTACCATATTCATCTGTACCATGAGGAAATTCATGGTTGGATTCTATGGGGGAGCCATTTTTCTCAAATCTACTCTGTCAACAACAACAACTGTGTAACTTACAAAACAATTTACTAAACTAATCAAATGAACTCATAGAAACTTCAAATCTAAACAAAATATGCTTAAAAATAACTCTAATACACAAATTTAACACTATATATCACTATTCAATCCATCTACCAACACTCATACATAAAATTAGTCAACTGTATACAAAAATCAATAATAGAGCTTTCTTAGCAAATTCAAAATCTTACATCACATCCTCTATCCTTGGGAAATGGGCCTCCTCATGTATTAATATGCATTTCCCATTATTTTTAGGTAGTTACACCAACTATTCATCATCGAATACCGAAGGGAATCCAATATTGCAAAATGTTGTCATGCAACTTTTAAAAGTTGCAAATGTTGTCATGCAACTTGTGACAACTTTTACATCTTTTCTTAAATCCTAACCTAATGACCTCTAATCATTATGAAATAACGTAGAAAAATAATAGGGGCCATATTAGGCACAAAAATAAGCCTTTCTAATCCTTCTATTCTATTGGACCCAATTTCCCACTTTTAGGCTAAACTAGCACTAAACACACTCAAAACATAAAACACCTAGGTTGGATTGATCCTAGTCAAATCCACTTAGGTACACACTTTCAATACATTCTAAGGCCTAAGGTAAACACTACTTTCTTGGCTAAGTTTAGTACAATCCACATCCAAAATTGGAACTAGGGATTAGCCTAGGTGGTCCTGCACCACGAGCATTGGGAAAAATTTTGATTTTTCCAAAATTGTGGATAGATTCTATAGACCAAAGAAGCCCAAGGTAGCACAACCAAGCCAAAATGTTCCAGAGGTGGCACACCAATTGGGAGATAATATCAATTTTGAAATCATCTCTACTTTGAGAGTTGTTAACTCAAACTGGAAGGAATCTCTTGATTCTCTTAAGAATAGAACCTTCTTCTTTAAATGGCTAGGGCCATGACCTTCTATTAATCACATTAGGAATTGGTAATATAATATTTGGGGAAAGGATTGTAAACTTAAAACCTTATCCAATGGTTTTTGTATGGCCCTCTATGAAGAAAATCTGATAAGGAATGGATTTTGAGTAATGGGCCTTATTTGATTAAAGGTCGAGGATTATATTTAAGAGATTGGGAGGCTAATTTTGATCCAACCAAAGGAAAGGTACAAGAATATCCAGTCTGGATTAATCTTCATAACCTACCCATAGATTATTGGGGACAGGAAATGCTAAGCTAGATTGGAAATTTGATAGGATCCTTCATCAGATCAAAAGAGGTGATCAACAATAAGGATGCCTCAATACATCCTAGAATCCTAATTAACCTACAACAAAACACTCGGATCCCAAATCATGTCACTCTAGGGGCTGCCAGTGGTGAATGGAAATAGATGCTAGAAGTTTTGGAAGAGGATCCGAATATGGGTAATGTTCAAGATTTAAGTCAGGTCAAAGGTAAAGGCATTATGCAGGATTTACTATTAGATGAGTTAGATAGAAGATCCTTGGCTAAATATATAAATCTACTAGATAGGGCTGAGATAGTAGCAAAAAACCCTAGTGGTTATGCATATGATAATCTAGCATGGAGAAAGGAGTGTAGAAGGGCAATGGAGGAGGCTATTATAGGAACAAAACTCACAATATCTCCAAAGCTATAGATGGCCATGATGCCACAACCTACGTGCCCAAGCTTAAACTCAGAAGGCTTGATAGTCATCTCTCCCCCCAAATATCCTGATATGGCAGCATGTATAATTGATGATACCCTTCTTTTAGCAATCCAAGCAAAGCAAATGCAGAGGAAAAGATGGTTTCTACCTCTTTACTAGATGTGTCTTGCACAAATTTGAATATGAATGAGAACTCTATCAAGTCAATGAATGGTGAATCAGAACTTCAGGCGAATATGGATGGTTCTATTAAGGATTTTAATGACAATCTAGCATTTTCACTTTAAATAGTACTACTTTTATTGAAGGGGTTGAAGCCCAGGAATTAAGGTCTTCTCCAACCAGGATTGTTTCACAACAGGAAGATGGCAATGTTGTGGCTGAACTCTATAAGCATACTGATAATGTGTAGACATTAGTCCTCATAGCCAAACATGGAGGCCAATCCCCATGTTGTCTTCACTCCCTCCCCTCCTACTTTCAGCCATCTGGTGGAGACTTTAAGGCAACTCCACAAGAACAAGGGAGTTGTTTGGACCCTATATTAGATGCTCTTAATAGGATACAAGATGCTCAGGATAAATCTAGTAATAAGGAGGAAGGGAAAGTTGGTGTAGCTGACTTCCAAAAAGGACAAATATCCCCTATCAAAAATTTGGAAATCTCATTTAATGAAGCACGGGACAGTGGAGGTAACTTGCTAGAATGCTCCTTCAATTTAAGCTATTACAATGAAGATGGTGGGAAATATTTCTTGGGTGTAGGAGAAACTCCACATGTTCTAGATCAAAGATGACTTCATCAATTTGAGTCTAAGATGAAGAAACCAAAATTAGGTGAAAAGGGGAGAAGAGGGGCTAGAACTACAAAAGAAAAGCTAGAACAAGCTAGTTGTGCAGCAGACCAATCAAAATTGCTGAGATCCAAGAAAGGTTATGCCTTTTCCCAGTAGTAATAAGGATCCTTTCTTGGAATGTCAGGGGCTGCAATGCCCCTGACAAATCATGCTTTTTTAAGAGGGATCTTGAGCAAGCGAGACCAGATATTGTATTACTACAAGAAACTAAACTCAAAGGTGATGACATAGATAAGTTCCAAAAGAAATTTTATAGGTGGAAAGGGGTGTTTTCAAAAGCTACTAGTGCCTCTAGGGGCATGGGCATATTGTGGGATGAAAGTGTTGTTGATGTTATTCTGATTAGTCAAGACTCTAATTGGCAATGGATCGAGGTCACCTCTAAACAACTGATATCTAGATTTTATGTTTTCAATATATATGGTCCAAAAAGCCCAAATGAAAACGAAGCATTATGGAAGGTTCTTACAAAATTCCTAGATGATAGATGGGATGATCTCTTCATCTTGGGAGGGGATTATAATTCCATCTTAAGCCCTAATGAGAAAAAAGGTGGTAAGGGATGGCAGAGAAAAAGCCAAAAAGACTTTGCAGACTTTGTTTCAAATAATGGAATGGCTAAAATAGATTGTAGGACAGGTGACTACACATGGACTAACAAGATAGGTGTATTCTTAAATATAGCTGAGAACTTGACAGATTTTTTCTTGTTGGTAAATGGGAGAACTATGATTGGATATGTACAACAGATATATTACCTCAAATAGGTTCAAATCATTATCAAATTATGTGTAATATCTAGGAAGATGTTGCCCCTGAAAGATCTCCCTTCAATTTTGAAGCAATGTGGCTAAGGGTGGAGGACTTCTATGTCAACATTGAGCAATGGTGGAAGACTAATCTAGCTATGGAAGGTAACAAATCCTTTATATTTTTTAAGAAACTCCAGCATATTAAAGAACAATTGAAATTATGCAATAGAGAGGTGTTTAGAAATATCTTTGTTGAAAAACTAAAGTTAAAGAAGAGCCTAACCCTTCTTAATGAGAGATTGATAGCCCTAGGAATGGATGAATTTGTGTATTTAAAGGAACAAACCCTCTAGAAACAATATAAATATATTCTGGCACGGGAGGAGATTTATTGGAAACAAAAATTAAAAGAAACCTGGTTGAAAGAGGGAGATAGGAACACAAAGTTCTTTCACAAGTCTGTCAAATCTAGAAGAGCTAGAAATAAGATATTTTCTATTGAGGCTGATGCTGGAGAGGTTATTAATGATCCAAAAAGAATTAATGAGAAAGCTATCACCTATTTCTAGAACATCTTTACACAACATGAGATAAATAATCATAATGTTGATAGGCTACTTGCTCTTATTCTAAAATGTATCTCAAATGCTCAGAATGATATGCTTCTTGGGCCAGTTTCTATAGGTGAAGTGAAGGCCGCTCTACTTGGTTTGGGAGGGCATAAATCCTCGGGCCCTGATGGCTTTCCTATTGGCAAGTTTACTTCTTGAGGATGCATGACTTATTTTGTGTTGTCATCGTGGAAACAAAGTCATACTAAGTTTCTGTCAAAGATAACTTATAAGATAAAAATGACTAAGTATGGAAAATAGGACAGACAGAGTTATACAGTGATCAACACATCAATGCACATGTGAGAGACTGAATCAGAGTATGTGCATTCAGATATATGTTCTATGTGATTTCTACACACTAAGTCTAGACACGCCTGGTATGGTATGATAGTATGGCGAGGTTATAGACAGATCAGTACACCAGCATTCCAGAAGACAGAGCATGAAAGCCAACTAGTGTTTTGATCAGAGTGAACTATTTTGTTGTGTAATTTCCAAGCATCTTTGATTATATGTTTGTAATAATGTATTTAGTATTTTTGTAAACACACTTAAGCCGACTTGCTCGGAAGCCTTGTGTATTATGTTTTTAGGGCCGACTATAGTCTTGTTTTGAGTCGCGTCTATTTGGGTATGAACATATAAGTATGTAATGTAAAGTTATGTTACAAGTGTCAAATAATATGCATGTGAAAGATATAGAAGAGCAGTATGATGAAGTTAGTATGAGATAAAGATCTTTAAGAGAGTAAGAGCATCAGCGCATACACGAAACTGATCAGACAGCAGTGTCATCACAGCAGTTCACTTTTGATATAGTGTATATCAACTATCAGAAGGTTGTAGCCTTCATCTTATTGGGTAGTGAACCTATGCAGTGAGCCATATACCTTTAACAAGGTTTTGTAATAGACTCCTAACAGGGTCATTGTACTTGGATTGTAAAGACTGCTCCTAACAAGGCAAAGGAACTTTAACAGGTTCATTATACTAGGGCAATATTTGCGGGTACTACTTCCCACCGGGGTTTTCCTCTGATCAAGGTTTCCTTGTAATCATATCATGTGCTATGTGTTCTTGTATTGAGCTTCAATAGATGTATTTTTTATTTATGTTTAAGTTGCTAAAATATAATAAATAGACAAACACTGATTCACACCCCCCCCCCCTCTCAGTGTTTCTAACAATTGATATCAGAGCTCTGGTCCTCTGAAAGAAAGTTTAACCACTTGAGGAGATCATGGACTTAGCAGAAGAAAAACATTTGAAAAAGAATCTTGAAGCAGCTCTTGAAGATCTTGACAGATCTAAAAAAGAAAATAAATAACTTAGACTGAAAGTTGATGGCTCACAAATGCTTATCAAGAAATTAAGAAAAGATTTGAAAGATTGTTCTGTGAGTGATTTAGGGAAAATGGTCAAAAAGATGAATGAAGAGAACATGTCTCTGAAAGATAAAATTGAAAATCTGGATGAACAACTAACTGACAGTCGAATTGTCATTGAAGAAAAGATCAAAGAAAGCAAACAAATAGAAGATGAACTTTTGCAAGCGAACATGAAAGTCTTGGAATTGGAGAACATAAAGAAGAAGATGGAATCTGAATTAATAGAAGCAAAGGATAAGATTGATAAACTCCACATAAGTTCTGATTCACTTCAATCTCAGCTCAATGCACAAAAGAAAAAAGGTGACACTACTGGTCTTGGATACAGTGTAGCACAAATTGAAATCAATTCATTAGAAGAAAGAAAGAAAGCACATGAAGCATCTTCAGAAGAAAAGAAAGTTGAAAATATTGCAGAGATTAAAACAGATCCACCTAAAGGAGAAATCAAACAAGTTAACAGAACTTGTTATGCATGTAATAAAAATGGTCATTTGGCAAGAGATTGTAAAGAGGTAAGACCTTTCAATGGTTATTGTTACTCCTGTAATAAGTTTGGTCACAGGGCTATACATTGCAGAAAAAATCAAAGAAATTAGTCACAGAAGAATCAGAGAATAATGAATCAAAACAATCAGAGAAATCAGCCTCAAAGAAATTTGCAGAACATTACATGTCAGATATGTAACTACAATGGACATAAAGAAAAGTAGTGCAGCATGATGAATAAGAACACCAGACCTCCTATCATTTTTCATACATGTGGAAAGGCTGGACACATCTCAAGGTTCTGTAGATCCAGAACTCAAAAACAAGAGGATCCTAAGAAATCACTATTTGAAGAAGGAGAAGTCAATTTTGTTCAAGAAAAAGAAGATTCAAGAAAAATTTGGGTTGAATTAAAGAAGGACAATGATGTTGACAAAGTAGTTGATGCATCCATAGTGGACGCATCCTCTATTTCTGGTTGAATAGACCTTCTTGGTCTTAGGGGGAGCTATTCTAGCTCGAAACCCCTGCACGGCTGGTATACTCACCTCTGAGTATGTGCCTATGAAATTATGTTTATGATCATAGTTGAATGCAGTATGCATGCACACATTATCTATAATACACTCTGAATAAATTTTGAGATTCTCTGTGAAAACTGCGTACGGTTGCAAACATTAAATGCAGTAACTTATATAAAAAGATATAAGTGTTCAATCATCCTCACATTTGCATCAGAGATCATAGAATTTGGAGAGCACAGGAGCACTGAGCATAAAAGCATGGAAGCATAACAGATTTGGTGGTTAAGAAGCATGGTTAAGAAGTTGGAACGGAACCCTAGCAGTCGCACCATTTTAGATTTTCATGAAACCCTATTTAATCAATCATCAAGTAAGTATGGTGACTCCAATTGTATTTGACATTGCAGAGAGGAAGAGATTTGTATTTAAGAAGCATCCATTTAAATCCATACTGGATGATGTGGAAGGAGCTTTCTCCAAAACTATGTTAGGAGTCGTTCACGTAGAAGACATTCGCGCATACATTTATTGTAAAAAGGAAATAGTTGGAGATAATAATATAGCCACTCTCATGGATTTGATGATGAAACTAGACTATTCATTCAAGGATGAATACGCACACCTCACAAACAACCCTATCTTCAAGTATTTGAATGCGCACAAATTCTATGAACCAGAATGGGTTAAAATCTTGTTGAGAAGGATTCATGATGATCTTTTCTGGATTGGTGAAGTCCCTATCCGTATTACTGCAGACCAAATCCATGAATTAACTGGACTTCCTAAGACTAGACTAGTTCTACCTACTGGCAAGGATCTCATGAAACAGGTTGAGCAAGCATGCCTATCCAGAAGTGACACGCGCAGTATGATAGTTGATCCTATCAAGGAAGATGACATAAAACTTCTAACTATGATCCTTGGTTACAAGTTCCAGCATGCAAGTAGATTAAATAGTGTGTCAGCAGCCACAGTTCTAGCAGCTATAAGGATGGTGAAGGATAACACTCAGTTCAATCTATGTGAGATATTGTGTGGTCAATTGATGGACAACATTCGGGTTATCAAGCATGACAAGAACAAGACATTCAGGTTTGGGTCTTTGGTCATCTACTTGTACTTCCACATTGTTGGTAAGGTTGCTAATCTTTACCTAGATAGAAGAAAACCTACAATGTCTCAAATTTCACTAAAAGTCACATTAGAAAGTAGTGCAAAGGATGCTATGGACATGGACATCAAATATTTCAAAATCAAGATGCAAAAGAGGTTCAGGATACCTGAGAAGATTGTTGAAAAGTATAAGGAAACCATATGCTTCATGGTAGAGACTGACTACACTTGGATGGAGGTAGTTGAGCCCAAAACTAAATGGATTCATCCACTTGGGTATGAAGTGGAGGAACATGTACTGGAAGGATATGCATAGGTCCTTTTGTCTGCGCCCAAAGATCCTAATGAGCCCAGATGGGGCACTTACAAAGAGAATACTAATGCAGTTGATTATGTATTATACAGTGCTGATAACAAAAGAAAGGAATCTAAGATTACATCTAGCATTCTAAGAGTTCATGGAGTCACTCAAGAAGATCTTGACAAAGCTATAGAATCCAAGATAGCCAAATAACTTGAGAAGACTAATGACATCCAGAAGAAGAAGAAAGTAGAGATCACCTCTGCACCCTCTACCACCATTGACCTAGACTCATCTCCACCTTCTATACCAAGCAAGAAGTCTAGAGGAAGGAAGGAAGCGCCCACAAATCACCCATCCTCAAGGAACACATGGAGCACAACAAGGAACACTCAAGATCCTCTTGAGGTAGGATTTAGACCTAGTCTAAATGTCTTAAAGAACAGGATTGTTAATGAAGGGAGACTAGACACACTTGCTAAGGTCTATGACAAGTATCAAGAGATTGATAAAACTGAGAGACATTCTATGATCATCTCTCATATGATTAAGTTTAAGAAGTCAGTTCTTTAACTTAAGACAGTGATACCTGACAAGTTATGGAACTTACTAGAAATAATGAAGAGACATGCAATTGAGGAACACATGAGGATAAGAGAAGAAACATTGGATAATCTTCTCCATGTATGCTCACATGATGAGAAGGAAATTCTATTAGATCTGGCGAAGCCTCATCTCAGAACCAAGACAAGGACTCTACAGATTATGAACAAATAGTATGAGCAGATAGGAAAAGAAACTAAAAAGGCATTTGCACAAGTGTTTATGGATAGACACATGTATCCATCAATGGCACCTATAAAAAAGGCAACTCCAACTCCTCCCAAACAGGTTACAGAACTAGTGATTCAAGATGCACCTATGATAGGTCCACAGGTCTCAGCGCCCTCAGTGACAATAACTTCTGATACAGCAAAAGACTCAGAAGATACTATAATGGTTGATAATATCAAGATATCCATGACAACATCTAACAATGACATGGAAAAAGTTGATAAAGCATTTGTAAGCACTGAAGAGATGTGCACTGA